>OZ030391.1:49278958-49556458 GCA_964023965.1 Melinopterus prodromus | reverse complement strand
GCAGAAAATTTGAAATTTGAATTTTAATACATAATAAATCCCGAATAACACACAAAAACACCCAGTCCCCATGACCCAACACTGGTAGCCAGAAAATCAGCTCGCTAATGTCTAGGTTGGCAGTGGATTCATCAATCAGCTCTGCGTGGCTGTAATGAAGGTTGAGTAAATGGGCGTACGCTGAGCTGAGGTCATCGGTGTCCGATCTTGTAAATAAAACAGCATAGAAATTATATGTCGTAAAATTTGATAAAATTGCACACACAGCACGTTGAAATTTATGGACACAGATATCAAATAGGCATCACACTAAAAATTGGTATTTAGGGTCTCCTTTAAAAGTAAAATGTTACCATTCTCAAAAATCCAATAGTAGGTACAACTACAATTTCTAAAAGTTCCTTGATGTCTGATAAAACAGCTTAGAAATTACATATCGTAAAATTTGATAAAATTGCACACACAGCACGTTGAAATGAATGGACACAAGTAGTTAAAACACATGGGTTCAGGACTAAGCGGTGGACCAAACGGTGTGAACCAAGCGGCGGAGATAATTACGCCAGCGATTATGAAGTACAGATTGGCACGTCCGCGCCACCTGTCGGCTGGTAGTGCAATGGTGTAAGGTTTAGTTGGTTGCGCGCCATCTGATGGTCAGATAGCACATTAGGTTTGCGCGCGCTATCTGTCAGTCATTTTGAGACTTATTTCAAAACTGTTGCGCACGCGCCGTCTGTCGGTGGTTTTGTGTAGTACTATTAATTCTCAATTTAAATAAAATACCGTCGAATACGGAGAACGCAAACCTGCCAGTCCGGTAACCTTACAGGTAGGCCCATAAGAGCAATTTACCAGCAATTATTTATTACTGAATGGTATGGAGACCGACCGACGGACTGCATACAGTTTCTTGGGGAATTGTACAGTTTCTTGCCAAATTGTATAGTTCCTTGTTGAATTGTATGGTTTCTTGTCTAATTGTACAGGTACTTGCCGAATTGTACAGTTTCTTATGGAATTATATGGTTTCTTGCCGAATTGTACCGTTTCTTATATATATATATATATATATATACTTTTAAATTGTTTAAAAATTGTTTAAATTTAAAAGTTTTTCACTTTTTATCTTCAACGGCAAAGACTCGTCCTTGATTTATATATACATATATATATATATAAATCATATATATACATATATATATATATAAATCAAGGACGAGTCTTTGCCGTTGAAGATAAAAAGTGAAAAACTTTTAAATTTAAACAATTTTTAAACAATTTAAAAGTATATATATATATATATATATATATAAGAAACGGTACAATTCGGCAAGAAACCATATAATTCCATAAGAAACTGTACAATTCGGCAAGTACCTGTACAATTAGACAAGAAACCATACAATTCAACAAGGAACTATACAATTTGGCAAGAAACTGTACAATTCCCCAAGAAACTGTATGCAGTCCGTCGGTCGGTCTCCATACCATTCAGTAATAAATAATTGCTGGTAAATTGCTCTTATGGGCCTACCTGTAAGGTTACCGGACTGGCAGGTTTGCGTTCTCCGTATTCGACGGTATTTTATTTAAATTGAGAATTAATAGTACTACACAAAACCACCGACAGACGGCGCGTGCGCAACAGTTTTGAAATAAGTCTCAAAATGACTGACAGATAGCGCGCGCAAACCTAATGTGCTATCTGACCATCAGATGGCGCGCAACCAACTAAACCTTACACCATTGCACTACCAGCCGACAGGTGGCGCGGACGTGCCAATCTGTACTTCATAATCGCTGGCGTAATTATCTCCGCCGCTTGGTTCACACCGTTTGGTCCACCGCTTAGTCCTGAACCCATGTGTTTTAACTACTTGTGTCCATTCATTTCAACGTGCTGTGTGTGCAATTTTATCAAATTTTACGATATGTAATTTCTAAGCTGTTTTATCAGACATCAAGGAACTTTTAGAAATTGTAGTTGTACCTACTATTGGATTTTTGAGAATGGTAACATTTTACTTTTAAAGGAGACCCTAAATACCAATTTTTAGTGTGATGCCTATTTGATATCTGTGTCCATAAATTTCAACGTGCTGTGTGTGCAATTTTATCAAATTTTACGACATATAATTTCTATGCTGTTTTATTTACAAGATCGGACACCGATGACCTCAGCTCAGCGTACGCCCATTTACTCAACCTTCATTACAGCCACGCAGAGCTGATTGATGAATCCACTGCCAACCTAGACATTAGCGAGCTGATTTTCTGGCTACCAGTGTTGGGTCATGGGGACTGGGTGTTTTTGTGTGTTATTCGGGATTTATTATGTATTAAAATTCAAATTTCAAATTTTCTGCTCTTCTGTTACCACTATCGCCATCTATGTGCCAAATGCGCTAACACTACGCTTTACTTGTGCGGCAATGGTCATATGGAAGCCTAAACCGCCATTGTCAAATGCCAGTGTATTTAGAACTGTGATTTGAGAAGTTTCGGTCTACTTTTACATTATTTAATTTGAAAACGTTGTCTGAACGAGTTGACCTGCTGCTGGGTAACCACAACCATCTGGTGAATGTTCTACCAGTATTTATTTGGTCCGTTAAACGTATTAATAGGCTATTGGAGGTGTGTACATGTGTTTTAACCTCAATTTCTTACAACTTGGTGTTGTGTGTTTTAATTGTTAGCCTGTAATTACTTTTGGAGCCCTTACTGCATCGCCCGCGATAGGGGATGTACGTACACTGCAACTGATGTCCGTTGTGTCACATTTTGAGCTGTAATATCCAGAGCTGTACCATTTGTTGGGTAGGTCTATGATCCGTTTGTTTAGGTTCATTACATTAAGTTTTATCGCTTTTACAGTTTCCTGATGAAGTGGAAAATTGTCCACGAAATATTGAAATTGCAACGTTCTGATCTTCCTTCTTGTAGGATTGGGTTGGATGGTCATAAATGATAACCCCGATGTCACCTACTAATACGCTTTATTGTCTTTTGTGTTACATCTCTTTCAACTGCCTATTTCTAACTATATCTAATTATATTCCGTTTACGTGTCGAAGCACATCCGTTCGCACTGTCAGCAACATCGGCAATATTGCCCCATGTATATATCCGCACTCGGTCACGCGACTTACCACGCACTTTATGGTCATTGTTCGGAATATGATTCCATTACACCCTTACTATTACAGTAGAAAAATTTAACATTACAATGTTAAATTTTTCTTGGTTCTAATGTGATTATCACAAACAACATTTATATTTTCCTAAATAATTAATTTTTACTTTATCATACGCAGTATGTAAAGTATTGTAATCGTGCCGAAAAAAGTTTTTGAGATTTTAGCGGAAATATGTCCTTTTGGGTCCCCTGAACATATTTGACCAAGGTACAAAAAAATGTCTGTGTGTGTGTGTGTGTATGCGTGTGCGTGTGCGTGTGCGCGTGCGGGTGCGGGTGCGTGTGCGTGTGCGTGTGCGTGTGCGTGTGCGTGTGCGTGTGCGTGTGCGTGTGCGTGTGCGTGTGCGTGTGTGCGTGTGTGCGTGTGTGCGTGTGTGCGTGTGTGCGTGTGTGCGTGTGTGCGTGTGTGCGTGTGTGCGTGTGTGCGTGTGTGCGTGTGTGCGTGTGTGCGTGTGTGCGTGTGTGCGTGTCGAATACGGAGAACGCAAACCTGCCAGTCCGGTAACCTTACAGGTAGGCCCATAAGAGCAATTTACCAGCAATTATTTATTACTGAATGGTATGGAGACCGACCGACGGACTGCATACAGTTTCTTGGGGAATTGTACAGTTTCTTGCCAAATTGTATAGTTCCTTGTTGAATTGTATGGTTTCTTGTCTAATTGTACAGGTACTTGCCGAATTGTACAGTTTCTTATGGAATTATATGGTTTCTTGCCGAATTGTACCGTTTCTTATATATATATATATATATATATATACTTTTAAATTGTTTAAAAATTGTTTAAATTTAAAAGTTTTTCACTTTTTATCTTCAACGGCAAAGACTCGTCCTTGATTTATATATACATATATATATATATATATATATATATATATATATATATATATATATATATATATATATATATATATATATATATATATATATAGGAAACTGGTTTAATCGGTTTAAATATACTATATAGGCAAAGCTGGGCAAAGTTAATCAGAAAGTTAATTTCGTTAATCGATAATCCGTTAACGAAAAAGTTAACTTCGTTAACCGACAGTCCGATAATTTGCTATAAATGTAACGGAAGTTAACGTTAATCGTTAATCGTTAATTTTTTATACAATAGTAGGTTATGTTGAGTATAACCTAATCTTTTGTTTGCATCAGTTAAAATTGCCTTAGGAATTTATCAAACTAGCCACAGTCGTAACTAAAGTTGCTACATACATTGCGAGATGTAATATTTATAGAAGACTTTAAAAAGACCAACTTAGGTGGTTGCAGTTAGAAGAAAACCATTTTGAGAAGGTTTCTGTTTAAGTTTAGATTTATATTTTGAAACAATTGGTATTTATTAAAAAGTAACAATATTAAAAAATAGTTCAATATTTACTATCACATAATAAATAGGTATACTCGCGGAAAATAGTACGTATACATCATAAAATTTCTGGATGAAAGTCGGATCAAATTTCGTTTCGTAGTTACTGAGTTACATGGAAACAAGAAATTTAGGATGTTAACATATTTTTTTCCGCGACTGTACATACAAAAAGTAACTAAACAATTCACGCACACAAATATACAAAACCAAGTCCGAACATGCACAGAATGTCAATAGCACTATGAAATGTTTAATTATGATATTTTCGATTTAACGGGCTTGAATTAACGGATGAAAAAATATGTTCACAGCCTAAATTTCTTGTTACATGGTAACAAGAAATTTAGGATGTGAACATATTTTTTTCCGCGACTGTACATACAAAAAGTAACTAAAAACTAAACAATTCACGCTTTATGTACGGACGCCGCGCCGTGTCGCACAAAGTAGTACGTCATACAAAACCAAGTCCGAACATGCACATAATGTAATATCAATAGCAGCTTGAGATATATAATTATAATATTTTCGATTTAACGGACTTGAATTAACGAATGACAAATGTAGCGGAAGTTAATGAGCCCGTTAATGGTTTTGAAAGTTAACTTAAAAGTTAATTCGTTAACGAAAAATTTAACTTCGTTAATTAACGATTAACGGATTAACGCTTTTGTGCCCAGCTTTGTATATAGGGAATATGACGTAAATAGAATCCAAGAGAGAAGTAATTTTTAAAATTAATTAAAAGGATACGGTCTCAGCCCGGATTCGAACCGGGGCCTTCTTCCTTGCCGGGGAATTGCTCTACCGCTGAACTACTGAGCCCTGTACTAGGATATAGATTTAATTCGTCATTTCAAACGATAGTAACAGTACGGGTTGCTGTCTAACTACTATTATCATGACATCTATTGGACACTGGTGGAAATTGGTTCATGGTATGTCAAGTTTATCGCAAATCTTGCTAGTGGAAAGTAGGAAACTGGTTTAATCGGTTTAAATATACTATATAGGGAATATGACGTAAATAGAATCCAAGAGAGAAGTAATTTTTAAAATTAATTAAAAGGATACGGTCTCAGCCCGGATTCGAACCGGGGCCTTCTTCCTTGCCGGGGAATTGCTCTACCGCTGAACTACTGAGCCCTGTACTAGGATATAGATTTAATTCGTCATTTCAAACGATAGTAACATGTTACTATCTATATATATGTTACTATATGTTACTATCGTTTGAAATGACGAATTAAATCTATATCCTAGTACAGGGATCAGTAGTTCAGCGGTAGAGCAATTCCCCGGCAAGGAAGAAGGCCCCGGTTCGAATCCGGGCTGAGACCGTAACCTTTTAATTAATTTTAAAAATTACTTCTCTCTTGGATTCTATTTACGTCATATTCCCTATATAGTATATTTAAACCGATTAAACCAGTTTCCTACTTTCCACTAGCAAGATTTGCGATAAACTTGACATACCATGAACCAATTTCCACCAGTGTCCAATAGATGTCATGATAATAGTAGTTAGACAGCAACCCGTACTGTTACTATCGTTTGAAATGACGAAATAAATCTATATCCTAGTACAGGGCTCAGTAGTTCAGCGGTAGAGCAATTCCCCGGCAAGGAAGAAGGCCCCGGTTCGAATCCGGGCTGAGACCGTATCCTTTTAATTAATTTTAAAAATTACTTCTCTCTTGGATTCTATTTACGTCATATTCCCTATATATATGCTTACCAAACGTCCCGGTTTGACCGGGACAGTCCCGGTTTGACACATCGGTCCCGGCGTCCCGGCTGGTTTGATATTATGTCCCGGTTAAAATTCTTAAACGTTTATATCAGTGATCTGATCAGTACACAGAAGTAAAATCTCTTGTAACAATCGACTGCCAAAGGCACATATTGTGAAATGATGCTGAAAATTGTCTGTTTTTAAGAAATTTATGCATGATGTAATTCCATACGTCAAAATATAGATTATTTCGATTAGTCACCTTTTCACGGTCTGCAAACCAAACAACTCCTAAATCACAATAATTTACATCGATTATCTATGTAAGTTTGATTATATTACGAGGAAGAGCAACGGAAAAATATTGTAATTTTGATCAAAATTGTTGTATGTATAACTTAGCTTCATTGTAAGTTAATCGTTGTATTTGCCAATAAACTGGGGGATCTTCTCCGTGGCAAGCAACCCCTAAATCACAATAATTTGTATCTATTATTTATGAGGATATTGCTGTACAAATTACATATCTATGCTACAGAAAAGTTGATATCGTTTTCTCTTATGCAAAATTATAGACAATTAATTAGAAATTTTACTTTTAAATGCTGTTAGGTGGTGGAAGCCCCCTCATGTCCCGTCATGGTCAAGCCCCCTCACGATATTATGTAGGGCACCGAGTGCAGAGAATTGATATTTTGGTCGGCTGCGCTACTAAAATGTATATAGCTTTCTAAAAAATTATTGTGTAACTTTCCATCATACACCGAAATGTAGGTAATTAGTTGGGGTAGTCATATATTTATGAATGCTAAATGTTTTGCTCGTAGGCGTACAACCACTAATAACGATACTGTACTTATATGGTGTGGCTTCTGAACTGAACATGGAATATACATTACAGTGTTTTGATTTAGCAAAATATTTATAACTTTTTCAAAAGTTGTTCTATTTTCTATCATACATCAAATTGAAGGTTGAAGGGTTGTATAATTCTTTGATAATGATTTCGAAACATGCACTACTAAGGACTTCAATTTGTATTATGATTCCTTATATATATACAGGGTGTTTCAGAAATAACGGCTAACCTTCAAGGAGCATATCCGCCAAGGACAGAGAAGCAATTTTGGTCAAATAACCTATAGTATATTTCAAACTTTTAAGTACCAACAAAATTGTACTGAAGAAATCGTCTGAAGCCTGTCCTGGTGCATAGCCGTGCGCGCATGACTGAAATACCATTGCGAACAACCACGGCAAATAACAAACATTTACGAACAATTATCAATTGAAACATTGAAACAGATAGATTAGTACGTACCTAATCCAGATGTAATGCAGATTTACATAGTGATTGAAAAGCGAAATCCGTCGAACAAAAATCGATTTAACACAGCAGTTGCGTTTCACAGCCGATCAAAGTTATGTCGCATTCTAGCCATACAGTTGTCATCCATCCGTGTAGGGTACTACACAAATCGCTACACAAACACACCCCATTAAGATCCCACAGTCAAAAAGATTCTTATTGTTAATAAACCAGCAAACAGCTGATCACTCTTGCACGTGACCTACGAATGTAGGTCATTGTCGCTCTGAGCGAGAAAAGCCGGAGTGGGGGAGGCCGATATCTTGCCGGCGGGATTAATTTGTCACCAGTTGCAACACAACTGTTGCGGAGTGTAGTCCATTTTCTTGCTCTGAACAGGGACGGACTCCGTCTTTCTTTATTAATTTTCTCAAGAATGCGTTAAGTTAGACCATACGTTATTTGACAAAATATGCTTATCACGGCCTTGGGCATATGCTCCTTGAAGGTTAGCCGTTATTTCTGAAAAACCCTGTATATACAAATGCATAATTTCAACAAATGAGAATATTTATTACCTAAATAAGTAAATTCTTTATGTATAAAGGTATAAATTTGCAACGATAATAAATAATCGTGAAAATACAAGTATTTCCAACAGGTTTTGAGAAAACGCACTATCTGTAGCTAATTTGACTCCACTAGTAAGAGCAATATTGTTTTGCAAATTAAATTTGTATATGAAATGCTCCAAATTTTATGAGGTGATTAAAGCATATTATATTATAATAGAAAAAAATATCTACACTTTAGTAAAAAATACGAGAGGGTCAATAAGAAACTAAACTTTCGGTTTTTTTTTGTCACAAAAAGTAACCGTAATAGTAGTGTAGCTACCGGGATCCTGGGACAAAATGACCTTGAGTTCGGTCGTGCCTCAGAACCCCGTTCGGAGCCTCTCTGACGTAACGTGACCTTGACAGCCTTATCTGACCTTTGATCTCTCTCTTATCTTGTTGACGTCTGTGTGTGTGTGTGTGTTTGTTATTCGACCTTTGAGCTTGTTTGTTATCTTATTGACGTCACGTGCATGTGCTGTTGCTATGCGCCCTTTGCGCTCTCGTTCTTATCCGTATTGACGTGCGCTGGCTGTAATCTCGAGCGGCGCGAGAGACAAGTCTGGACTTGCAAACTTTGTGCCGCCTTGCTGGCGCCATGGATGACGTCACACACACGCCCAGTTTAGCGGGAGATTTGAAATAATGCAAAAAAATAGGCATGCGGTGTGATTTGAACCGGAGACCTAGTGTTTACAATGCAATCGACTGACACCACTCGACCACTCGCCCATTTACGGTGAAGAAGCGCTCGTTGGTGATTAGTAGTATGGTTAGAGCGCTCTCCAAGGTCAAATAAAGAAAAAAAGTACGAGAAATATCCACAAGCCTAGACTAGCCTAAACCTGTAATGTCTAACTCTCCCCCCTCACCCCCTGAGATAAATAAAACACATAATAGACTTTTAAAAATATGTATTTAGTGTTTTACTAATTCACATAACATAAGTAGTATTATTATTATTGAGGTTGTAAATTACTTTTATTTTTACTTAATCTTTGCTTTCTAATTGAGTTTCATCATCATCATCATCATCTGCTTCACTTTTGTCCAGTTCAGACTCTGAAGTAGAATAAACAGTTATATCATCTTCTTCTTCATGGTAACCAACTATTCTGATTGTCGTTGCACCAGGAGGTATAATTACATTCTCTCCAACCTTTTGAAATTTGTAGGACTCCAGAGTATCCATTTGCAATATTTTACCGTTGTCATCGAAGAAAACGTACTGTATATAATAAGAAACACCCATGATGACTAGTAGTAGTGGGAAGAGCGGGGATGGACTCCAAATGGAACTTAAATTGTTAAATACTCTTCAACACAATGGTTTATTAATACTGATTTTTTCTATGATACACCCAATATATAATGTAGAATGGTGAACTCATCGTTGTTTTTCTTTCCATTTGTATCTAATTAACCCCACCACTTTAAGCCTGATATAAATAAAACACATAATGTTATTGTTAATAAGTATATTTTAATTTAAGTTTAAAAGTTTAATAGATAAAATACAATTAGTTAATAATAGTTTATGTTTAATGTCTTTTAGCAGCTTCTCTATCTTTAGCTTATGGATTTTCCTTCTAGAACAAATTTTCCACAGTTAAATTCTTCTACATAATAATAACAATGATTAACTACCTTTTCTGCAGTTCCAATGATTTTAATTTTAAGGATTGAGAGGCTTGTTTTAATTTCATTTTGTTTGAGCAGAATAAAGTTATACTTGTATGTTCGTGTATAGGATGTGTGAAAATGAAAGAATAATTTAACAGTTAAATGTATTTATTTTTAGCAAATAGTACATTATTAAAAATTCATAAATGTTATCACATTTGGTTTATCTACACCATTATACATAAAACTCATTTGGGATTGTCCATCTTTGGATCTAACCATGTAGTCATCATACACAGCGGCTCCTATCTTTCTCGGCAGTATAATATTTAACATTTCATGTTGCATAATAACTATTCCGGACATGGTTTTTCCCAGTGTACAACCACAATAAATTTCACCTACTGCTAGATCTTCTAAAAATACTAGGACTTCTACAGCTTTTGCTGCTGCTGTTATTGCTCCCGATGAAGCTGGTACTGATGCTGGTGATGGTGGTAATGGTGGTGGTGGTGATGGTGGTAATAGTGGTAATGGTGGAGTGATTACATTTTCACTTATTGAAAAATCCTCCAAATCGGCTGCCGTTATGGTCGATGAAGCTGATAATGCTGCTGGCGATGGTGGTGGTGGTGGTGGTGGAGAGATTATATTTTCACTTATTAGAAACGAATCTAAATCTGCTAACGTTGTGGTGGTGGTTGTTTCTGAAGCCATTTTTTGTTCCTTCTAGAGCAAGCATAACATCAGCTAAACTACTTATATAACAGAAACTAATTACATACCTTTTTCTGTTGCCTTTTACAATGACAATTTAGCGGGCTATCACCTAATGTTTCGTAGCACTGTAAATCTAAGGTCGTTTTTGGATAATGCAAATTGACTGAGTTTTGATAAAAACAAAAGTACTCATAGCAATCGTTGCAGAATAGTGTAGGCATTTAGCGGCTCTCTGGTTGAGGATTATAAATCAGTCTTAATTTATATGAGTTACCACCACCTCTCTATCCAACTATTTATAGAATATTATCTTTGTTTATCCAACTGTTATGTCTCTTATCCAAATCTAACCACTTTACGAAAACTTTGTTATTTTTTCGTTTCAACACTTTCTCAACTAAATATACATCTGAATATTTTACTCTTTGCAATTGATAATCATAGAATCCTCCATGAATGTCTTTGTTTTCCATATCCTCTAATAGGTATGTAGTTGGGTTAGTTATTTGCACACGTTTAATTGTAAATATTTCAGTCGACCAATTGGGAGTGTATTTTTTATCGAATACTCCTCGTATTTTTGATATTCGTACCCGATCACCTACTTTAAATTTATTTTTTAGTTGTCCTCTTTTTATATTACTATATACTGTATTCAATAACAGTTGTTCATGTGCTTTAGAAGCTTCAATTGGATTCATTTTTATGGTCCGATGTTTAGAATTGTTATATTTGTTTGTAATACTTTGTAAAATATCAATCCATTTATAGTGTCCTCTGTAACTAAATTCTTTCCACATTATATTTTTTAATGTTCTATTAACACGTTCTACAATTGATGCTTTTTTCTCACTAAAGGTACTATAATGATTTATATTATATTTTTTCATTAGTTGTTTGAATACATTATTGAAAAACTCCTTTCCGTGATCGGTTTGTAAATTTATTGGAATTTGCTCTTTGAAAACGTTTTCTAGAGCCTTAGTAACATCTTTTCCTGTTTTGCTTTTGATGGGAAATGTCCATGTAAATTTCGAAAAACAGTTAATTACTACTAGAATGTATTTGTAGCCGTTATTATTCTTAGCATATGGAATCATTTCAACTAAGTCAGCTTGAAATAAATCGTTTAGAGACTTTAAAATTACTCTTCTTCTTCTAAAATTAATTCTAGCTGGCTTATGAATTTCTTCAATAACTTGTCGTTTTTTATCGTCATCCATTATCACAGAAATTCTATTGTATGATTCTGGCCTCCCTTAGTTCTTCAATGATTGAAATAATTTCGTTCATAACACTTGTATTACCGGCTTCGTGTGATGCAAGTAACAATTGTAGTCTTTCCGTTAATTCATTCGGATTGTCCCAATAAGCAAATTTCTTAGTCTTATCCACTTGTGTCATTAATACACCACCTGTCTTTTTGTTCTGTACTAGAGGTGCTAATATTTTTCGATACTTTTTCAATTTGCTCCCATCAATTTGTTTGTTAGCTTGATAATAACGTCTATGTGCGTTAGTTTTTAGAACAATCTCGGTGTAATTTTTTTCGTCCGTATCATTATAACGTTGTGGTTTCTTTTTAAATAATAATTCATAAAGTCCGCGTGTAGCTTTATATCTTTTGTTCTTAACAGTTATGTCACCATTGGTTGAAATAGTTATTTGTGAATTCCCAATAAAGAATTTTTCAGTTTCTGCATCATATCTAATGCCATATTTAGTGTCATACTCATCTTCCTTTTTCCTCATCTCACCAATGTATTTTCTTGGTAAGGGATGTTGATAGAGATTCTCATCAATATCATCATCATCATCATCATCCTCTACTACCATGGGATTACCTGAAGTATGTGCTATTGGTGATAATGGTTCAAATTTCCCATTACCATCACTTTCCTCCTCCTCATCCTCCTCTTTCTTTACATAACCAGAATCGTTTTTATGACTAAGTTTAGTTTGAATAATTTTTAGTTGTTTAGTAATTGGTGAAAATACTTTTTCTTGTGCGATTTCACCATGTTTTAAAACACTTAACTTCTTACGAATTTCTCGTCTTTTTGTGATAATTCTTTTCTTCATGTTCTTTTCATTTTCAAACATTTATACATCTAAATGGGACGACGAACTAACGAAAAATGACCATAAATCCTATGAGTACTACAATAATATAAACTGATCGAAACCTTTACGATATCGTCCTTTAGATAGATCACTATCTTTAGATACAGTTAAAAATCCATGTGGCTCCTTCCAACATAGAGAGCACATATCTTTAAATTTTACGAAAGACATATCTGCTCCTATATGGTCTCTGTGTACATATTTTAAGTTTAAATCATCCTGTTTAAATAGAATAATTAAATTACTATTGTCTCTAATTAAATGTTTTGAAACTTGTGCATAAGTTTGTGATAGATAGAAACAATCAATATGATTATGTCGACCCATGCTGAAATATTCACGCATTGTATTTTGGTTACCGCATGAAACATCATCAAAGATGAATATTGAGTTCGGTAATGCTTCATTAGGTGCTAATATATTCTCATTGTTGTGAAAGGAATTAAACGTTATTCCCTTTATTGGTTTCAATAGCCGTTCTAGGTAAACGTATTTAGGTTGATTTAACGATTTTGAATAAATGTAAATATTTTCAAATTTTAATCCATTTTTATGTTCAATTAGTGTAATCATCACATTAGTTTTACCGCAATTTGATGGTCCTACGATTATACACCGTACAGTTGAAGGTAAAAGTGTACCATGCCTTGAACACTTTTTTACATCAAAAGCGTCAGAATCGTGGTTTTCTACACACAACGAAATCTTCTGTTGAACTACTTTCATTTTTATGGACACTTACACTAAATAGAGGAGTTGTTATGAACAAGAAGAGGGATAGTTGTATACTATAATTACGAAACACAATAAATATATTATATATTTCCGGTACCTTGGTACACACATTGCAGTATCATTTTAGATATCAAGCAGTCAAAATGAGAGTGTATACTGGCGACGGTCTTATCAATAGCGCTATTAATAGTTTACCCTTTGAACTGCATATACCAGGAGGTTATCAGTTCTGTGGTCCAGGTACTCGTCTTCAAAAACGTTTACAGCGTGGTGATAAACCTAAAAATAAATTAGATGCTGCTTGCAAAGACCATGACATAGCGTACGCAATGGAAAAAGATTAAAAAATCGCCATAACGCAGATGGTATATTAGCTACAAGAGCAATGGATCGATTTCATTCTTCAGATGCATCGTTTGGTGAAAAACTTGCGGCATTAGGTGTTGCGGGTGTTATGCGTAGTAAAGTGAAATTAGGTATGGGTTACTCTAGTAATGTTAATGCTAAATGCAGTAAAATTATACGAAAACATTTAAATTCGCTTAAGAAAATTACTAAATTACTTAATGACGCATATGATGATCTGGATAATAATTTAAAAGATCCCAATGTTGTCGGTGAAATAAAGGAGAAAAAGAAGCAAACAGTGAACAAAAAGAAAAAAAGTAATGGTGGAAACGAAATTTTAACAAAGCAATGTTGGCAGTACTGAAAAAGAAATATGCAGATGCACCAGTCAGTCGAAATGAATTAGATTTAATGATGGAAGTTGATGATGTTTCAAGTCCAGAAATACCAACACCATCACAACAACAACAAACTGTACCAACTAAGAAGAGAAAACTGGCAAAAAAGACCAAATTCAATATCGAAGATAATATGATAATTAACCCACCTCAACAGCAACAAGATCCTATTTTGAAACGTAAATTAGAAGATAACTACAATGAGGAAGTAGATAATTCGTCTGCCAAACGAATTAAAACCTAGGTACAAAGTCGTTACGTTCAATAGTTTCATGAGAACTTTGGCGGTGAACGTATCATTTTGTTGGCATAATGAAGAAAAAAAATCAGAAACCGAAACAGAAAGCTAAATCTGTTTCCTTACCGAAAATCATACAGGAAATAAAACGAAGAATTGTTCAAAAACAACCTCAGAACATAAAAAGTGCTATACGGGTTGCAAGTAAAGTAGCAGCAAAATTTAAATCAAAAGTTAAAACCAAAAGTAAACGTATAATACCAATATCGAAAACAGGTGGGATTTTACCTCTAATCCCAATCTTTGCTGGTCTGTCGGGCCTCGGAGCGCTATCTGGCGGTGCAGCTTCTATAGCAAATGCCGTAAATCTAGCTAGACGTGCAAATGAAAAGCTAAAGGAATCAACACGTCATAATAGGTCAATGGAGGCTTTAGCCATGGGAAAGGGTCTCTATTTGAAACAATACAAACGAGGCTTAGGTTTGTATTTGCATCCGATAGAAGCACAACGAAACTATTCAAGATGAATATGACTAGACGACGACCGCTAACCAATGTGGACATAATAAAATATGTAAAAAAATTTAAAATTCCACATTTTCGCGGTGTATTCATGAAGGATGAGCTACCATCTAAGATACGAAAATTTTTTGAAGCGGGTGTCATTAATTTGGATGACTCCATTAGTCCGGGAACACATTGGGTTGCGTACAGAAAAAATAGGAAACAAATAATCTACTTTGATTCGTATGGTAACCTGAGACCGCCAAGAGAAGTAATCAAATACTTCACTTCAAATGGTGCAGTTCGAATTTATTATAATTATAAAAAGTATCAGATGTTATTGAAACCGTCTTATAATTGTGGACAGTTATGTATAAAATTTTTGCTAAATAAATTATATAAATAGAGTGTACAGCTTTTATTATTCCTATTCCCTGCTTAGACACGAATTGAAAATGTCATCGTCATCGTTCACTTTTACGTTTCATCAGAAATCTTCAGTGCTCACATCTAAGATATATCCACCAATTATTTTAAGTGATGGTGATAATTACGCAATAGGTTTGGTGAATTTCGTCAGCTATAATTCGATACCAAACGTAGACGTGAGAATATACCGATAATCATTATTATCTTGATCAATTGGGCCCACTAAATCAAGGAAAATTCTCTGCAATGCTGACGATGCTGTAGTTGTGATTGTCATTGGTTCTTTGCGCGGTTTTGAATGTTTGAATCTTTGGCAAGAATCGCATTTTTTAACAAAGTTCTCAATGTCTTTATACATTCCTGACCAAAAGTAATATTTTTTTACGTTATTATACATTCGTTTCATACCCGCATGTCCTCCTGTTAGTAATATATGAAAATCGTTTAATATTAATTGTTGAATCTCTTTTTCTGCTATGCATTGGGTACCTCTAATGATTGTCATTTTTATACCGGTTTTCTTAATCTCATTTTTTAATTTCTTTACATCATTTAAAAGTACTGCGCAGTTACTTTTAATTATTGTTAATTCTGGAATATTAAACTTTTTACAAACTGTATTCAGGTCTCTCAACGACGTGTCTAAAACTGACGTTGATCGAGTTGCCTGTGTTATGTAAACTATTCCATTCATTTCATCATATATTACATTATTCAACACATAACATTTTTCATCAATACTTTTATTATTTATTTCATTTTCTTGTATAACCTTCAATTCGACTGAGTCTACAGATGGTTTCAATAACTCCACGACCCCAGGGTGATCAAGCCTGTTTTCATTTGGAATATTATTAAAAGAATCCACAGAATCATCGATTTTTCTTTGTTGTGCTCGAGTTATCGCGCATATTTTTGCTGTTGAATTATCTCCTAATTCTTTCAAATCATTACTGTCTATGATTATTCGTGATAATGCATCGGCAGTGACATTATCCTTACCTTTCACATAATTAATTGTGAAATCATATTCTTCCAAAATTAATCGAAACTTTGTTAACCTGCTTGATGGATTTGTCATACCGAATAAATATAACAATGGTCTATGATCACTAAGGATCAAAAATTTTCTGCCAAATAGATAAGGCCTAAATTTTTTCACTGAGTAGCAAATACTTAATAATTCCTTCTCAATAGTTGCGTAATTTCTTTCAGCCTTATTTAAGGTACGACTTGCATATGCTACAGGTTTATCATTACCATTTGAAAGTACTGCCCCTAAGGCAAATCCAGACGCATCTGTTCTTAAAATGAACTGATTATCAGGCGAAAAATCTGGATATTGTAAAATTGGAGGTTGTATTAAAGCTTGTTTAAAAGTAACAAAGGATCGCTCGCACTGAGAATCCCAAAGAAACTTAACTCCTTTCTTTGACAAATGATTTAATGGTGCCGCTATGTCCGCAAAATTCTTTATAAATTTTCGATAATAATTCGCAAAAGCAACGAACCTTTTTGCCTCATTTCCATTAGTTGGCACTGGATATTCTTCCATAACTTTAATTTTTTCCGGATCAGGACGAATTCCTTCCGCTGAGATGACATGACCGAGATATAAAATTTGTTTCTTTAAAAATTCGCATTTGTTTGGATTCAATTTTAAATTTACTTGCCTTAATCTATTCATTACTTTAACTAAATTCTTGTTATGATTATCTAAACTATCTCCAAAAACTATTAAATCATCTAAGTAAATAAAACAACTTTCATAATTTAGTCCCGACATAGCTATTGTCATTGCTCTTGAAAAAGCACTCGGACTTATTTTTAATACCATAGGTAACCAAGTTAGTTGATATTGTCCCCTATCAGTAGTGAATGCCGTACATGGTCGCGAATCTGAATCTTACCCAAGCTGGTAAAAGCCTTGAGATAAATCCAAATGCGAGAAATATACTGCCCCTGACAAAGAATCTAATATTTCGTCAATACATGGTAACGGAAATTTATCATCTTTTAGTTGTCTATTCAATAGCCTATAATCTATTACTATGCGCCATTTTTTATTACCATTATGATCAGGTTTCTTAGGTACGATTAATAAAGGTGCTGACCATTCTGAAGTCGCTTCCTCAATAATACCATCTGTTAACATTTTGTCTACCTGCTTGTGAATCTCCTCCTTCTGTGATTGAGGTAATCTATATGGTTTTACATAAACAGGCATTGCATTATCCTGCAAATGTATTTTTTGTTTACTAGTATTAAGTACCGAAAGTGGGTCGCCTTCCATGTGGAAAACGTCATTAAATTTAGCACAAATTTTGTCGATTGATAGTTTTTCTTCCTTATTTAATCAATCTTTATTTAAAGTTGTTAGCAATTTATCAATCCGATCAACAGAAAATTTTGTCTTATTAAATGCACATGCATCATAATTCGAAAAACTTTCTAGTTTAAGTACAAAATTTTTTAATTGGATGTCTCTATCATTTGTATTTAATATTCTAACTGGTAATAATTTGTTAATTGCTTTTGTTAAAATTCCTGCAGTAAAAACGCCTTCGGAAATTTCTTCCGGTAAAACAACATAGTCTGAGTCAAATTCCACGTTGAAATATGATATTATCTCACATCTCGGTGGAATGAGAGTAAAACATTCTTTTCCCGATTCAAGCGGTATGTAATTTTTCTTTCCCTTGTACCAAAATGAAAACATGAATTTCTCATAATCTATTACCGAAAAATACTTCATAAGGAAGTCAGCCCCAATAACTCCATGAAAATCTTTTGTTATATCGTTCATAATAAAAAAATTGTGGTTTAATTTACAACCGCCCAACGTTAAACAAATATTTGCTGACCCATGCGCTACTGTTGAACCTGATATACCCTCTATTTCTAATCGCTTTGTTGTGTCAACATATTCCAATTTATTTATACATGATGCGAATAGAGCACTAATTGAAGCACCCGTGTCAATTAATAATTTTAAGATTTTATTTGAGTATTTTACCGATAAATAATTTGAACCGCCAAAATTCAGAATAATGCCCTTTTTTGGATAAGATTTTGCATTAGGAACGAAAAAACTGATCTTCTCGTTCTTTTGAGGTATTACCGTTTTTGGGTGTTGAATCAGAAGTCATATAGAGTCTTCTGTCTGACGAACCGTTAAAATTTCCTCGACCTCGTCGTCCATTGTAATTATTACTTTGGAATCTACCGTTATTTTGCCCTCTAGAATAATTTTGTCCTCTATAATAATTTTGTCCTCTGATTTGATTTTGCCCTCTAAAATTATTTTGACATCTGAACTGAGTTTGTCCTCTAAAATAATTATTTCTATAATTTTTATTCGAACCTCTATCATTTTTACCGCGCAGGTTGAATACCTTTGCATGTGAAGAGCCTTTTTGTGCATTCTCTTCGTCTATTGCACCAGAAATAGCGTCTTTTAATGTGGAATAATTTCTTGCTTTGACAATTGTTCGTAATTCGTGATTACGTAAACCGTTTGCAAAAACATTTATAGCCAACTTCTCGTTTGCCGGTCGCAATACTCTAGAAGTTTCGTTATTACCTTCTGACTGACTTAGCGTTAGATTTACCATTAAACATTCGATAGCTTTACCAAACTCATCAACGGATTTATCCCTCTGCATCGAGCTATGCAATTCAACTGATAGAGCCGCCGCGGATTTCTTTGACAACAAATGAAGTTTCATATCGTTAATCAATTCTAAATTATTTTCGTAGGTCGTCTTTAACCTTAATTTAGCACTTTGCGATAATTTTGTTTTCAATACTACATTAGTTAAAAGTTTTTTCCCAGCTTCATCTAATAAAGAATCGTATAATTCTATGGAATCAATTAGTTGCTTCGTTTTATCCTCTGAATTATCCATAGTTGGCAAAAGGCTTGCCGCCGTTCTTAAATCGAATTTTTCTGCCATTGTTACTACGGTGCTATCTAAAATTCCTTCTTGATTAATAGTAATTATTCTATTTTCTAAACTATCACGAATTTCCCTAATCAATGTTTCTATTTCCGCTACGTATAGCTTAGCTTGCTTAAATACGTCTGGTTCTACTTTTTCGATACCTTTGTTAAATTCTAACCGTACGTTTGAAAATTCTTCTTCTATTCCGGTTAACTTTGATAATTTTTTATTCGTTACCTCTAAACTTAATCTACGGGCTTGATTATCTTTTAATAAATTTCTATTTATAACTCTAAGTTCTTCGCTAATAATATTAAAACGTTCCAATTGGCTATTTGTCATTTATCCTAATTACTAACTTACAGTGTGTTTAATTTTACCGCATCAACATTATCTTGGTAGGTTGCGCACAACACTGCACTTAATGGCCTTTCTTTTCACTTTCCACTTTTCACAACTCGCCAATTCATTGTTGCTCCGTTGGATCACGTTCTGGATTTGTAGATACGAAAAGATGCTATGCACGGATTATGCATTATTTTTGCCCATTAATTGTCCAATAATTCACCACAGCACATGTGTTGGTTTGCACTGTTTCTTACAATTTTCAGCCTGAGATACGATTATCTCTTGTTTGGAGTGGCCCATTTTACTTGAACACTAACATGTAGTTGTTGTTACACTGCTTCTTATGGGAAGAACTGGCAGGATCGCCATGTAATGTACTTAGTCTAAGTACAGTGCCAGGTTCTTCCAATAAAACACTCCTAGTGATTTTATATGTTTATTTGACTAGGAACATCTTAAGACTAACAGTAAAATAATATATGTACAGAAATGCATATTCTATTGTACGTACAAGGTGTCACAATTCAGCTGACAGGCTGGATTGCCTGCCCCGCAGTTATTATGAGCCTTGTACGAAACATCCTGCTAAATGTGTCTTATAAGCTAATTCCGCAATCGAGGTGCTATGGACATTCAACGCGTATTCTCTGACTTAAATATGATTATTTATAAATTAGCTAGTTCAATATATATAGTCCATTACACATCAAACAACAATTTTTACTATAACAATACAAAACAAATGACCCTACCGGAAGGATTATATGAAGTGAGTGACATCGAAAACACCATAACAAGTCATATCGAAGATAAATGGACCAAAGATCGTCCGATTGTAATGATAAAAGCTAATCGGAATACACTAAAATGTGAGATTAAATCCAGCGTAGATATTGACTTTACGAAACCGAACAATATAGGAAGTTTATTGGGATATAAATCGAAGGTACTAAAAAAGGACATTAAACATGAATCAGACTATCCCATAAATATTTTTAAAATTAATACTATAAATGTAGAATGTAATTTAGTTACTAATTCGTACAGCAATGATGATCAAATGCACATTCTGCATGTGTTTTATCCAACAGTCTTACCTGGTACAAAAATTATTGAAAATCCTGCAAACGTTATCTATCTACCAATCAACACCAAATATATAACTGAAATTATACTTAAAATAACCGACCAAGATGGTAATGTAGTCAATTTCAATAACGAAACCATAACGGTAAGACTTCATCTCAAACGTGTGTGATATTATCTCATTAGAAATGGTATTCATATATAATGAGCATATAAATACATCAAGTGCTAAACCACCCATACGCAGTGTAAAAAGAACTCTCAAGGTGCTAACAACATCCAATAGGAAGTTTTTAAGTGCATTAGGATTTAAAATATTAGAAGAAAAACAAAATTGGTAGAAGACTTATTGCGTTCTGGTCCGATCTGAAAATCAGTGTAAAACAATTTGGTCTGCGTTTGTTGTGCGTTTGTCGCTGTTTCGTTCAAGACATAAAAAAATGAGTTTTTATAACCTAAAAGTTGGTGAAGGAATCTATGCAGATAATTCAATCACTAGATATGAATTCCACACACACCAACCGTATGCAGCTACAAGCTTCAATCATAACGATGAAATTAGGATTCCAATTCAGACTCTGGACTTGTACTCATTACCCTCCGAATCACTACTATGTATCGAGGGGAAACTATTGAATGAGGCTGGTGAAGTTAGTAAAACATTGAATTTTGTGAACAATGGTATCATGTTTCTATTTGATGAAATTCGTTATGAATTGGGTGGAAATGTCATTGATAGGACAAGACTTCCGGGGATAATAACTACGTTAAAAAGTTATGCTTCCTATTCCCCTGGCACTCTTACCAGACTACAAAATGCCGGATGGAATCACCAATCGTATCCAAAAATAATTGATAAAGATGGAAACTTTAGTGTCTGTATACCATTGTCTATGCTATTGGGGTTTGCAGAAGATTTTCGTAAAGTAATATTGCATGTTCGCCAAGAGCTCATACTACTGAGGAGCAATTCAGATTTGAATGCTGTGTGTAATAATCCGGTAACAGCTGAAGATAAACCGAACATTAAGATTAGTAAAATTGCGTGGAAAATGCCCCATGTTATGGTTGGTGATGAGCAAAAAATACATCTGATGGATCGCGTTGCATCGAATATGGATTTAGAAGTGGCATTTAGAAGTTGGGAACTGCAAGAGCTTCCGTTAGTGCAAGAAAATACTAATCATACTTGGGCCATTAAAACAACTAGTCAATTAGAAAAACCTAGACTTATTATTTTTGCATTTCAAAGCGAAAGAAAAAACTCCCTAAATCGCAATATGAGTCAATATGATCATTGCGACTTAACAAACATAAAACTATATTTAAATTCTGATGTATATCCATATGATAATTTAAATGTAAACTTTAATAAGAGCAATTTTTCCATGCTTTATGAAATGTATGCAAACTTCCAGAAATCATATTATTATAAAAGTAGTGGGGCAGAACCATCTCTCTCTCCAATTGATTATAAACATATCACTCCGTTGGTGATCATAGACTGCAGTCATCAATCTGAAGCAACTAAGACCGGAGCCGTTGATATTAGATTGGAATTTGAAACCAGTACAAACGTCCCTGCAAAGACAAGTGCATATTGTCTCACACTCTACGATCGTATCATCAACTACAATCCGTTAACGAGTGTTGTGAGAAATTTCTAAGCAAATAATGTATATTGTGGATTTTCAAGGCTTCCAGTATAAGGATAGTGATTTTCTCATCAAAGAATTGGCTATTTGTAATGTCAGTACTGGTAGTAGTCTACACACACTTATTGCACTCACACATAAATTGGAATGGTACAAAACATCTGTGAGGGATCACATGCAATGGACCACCACAAATATACACGGCTTAGATTGGAACCAAACGTCAGATTTTACCACTACAATACCACAAGAGGATATTTCGAGATATTTAAAAGACGCAGTTGGGAGTGAAATTATCTTAGTTAAAGGTCTGAATAAGAAAATTATGCTTAAGAAATTTCTTTCTAATGTTATTATAGATATTGATAAAATTGGATGTCCAAATTTAAAAGAATTAAGTACTTTAAGTGTTAACTATCACTGCAAATGTCATTTATTGAACAGTGTTGAGCTAAATTGCGCTCTGCGAAATGTACATGTACTGTATAATTGGATTATTAAATAAAACAAAAACTATCAACTGTATATATGTTTTTATTTAAATATAATGTATGTACACAATAAGTTTTCAATTATAATAAAATGTTTTCAAGAATATTAATCTTTTTTTTCGTTTTCTTAACCGGCACCGGTTCGGTATACTTGAAGACGTCGTCTTCTTCTTCATCGTCTTCCTCTATCTCCTCCTGATCACTTTCAGGGATCACTACGACTTTCCTTTTCCTCTTTGGTGCCTGCTGTTGCTGTTTGGGTTGTGCTGATGGGATTTCTTCGTCTTCATCCTCTTCTGGCGGTGCCTCAAGGAACTTTTGAGGCTCCTCAGGCTCCAGCTGAACATTAAACTTAAACATCTTCAGCGCGTCGCGGAAGATGTAAAGTTCCTCTTGATTCTCCAAGTGGAGTTTCATGTAGGTGACTGGCAAGTCCCCAAACTTGCTTTGCAGGGTTGTTAATTTCGGTGTGTATGATAACGTGATCATCACCTGGCCCTCCTTTTCGGTAATGCCCCCCACCCCATAGGTGAAGAGCTGCTTACAAATTACGAACAGCATCTTCGTCGGCAGACGGACACTGGTCGACTTCACGATTATGGTGCTTGGAATTGAAGCCATGATGTTGAGTAGTAGTAGTAGTAGTTGTAACTGAAAGAGAGAAGTACAGTACAGCTGGAACTGCTTCCACAAAATATATACCCAAATTTTGTTGACGTTAATAATCACATGATGTCAAAACAACATGTAATGGAATATTCCCGAATGCTTACGTGCGTACAAACTCAAGCATTACGTAAAAAATCGAATGTGATAACAAATCATTATTTTAGGGTAAATATCAAAATTGTTTATGTAGACATTTCATCATTATACAGGGTCTCCCACGACGAGCTGCCATTAGAAGTATATGGAGAACGAAATGAAATGACAGATTGAAAATTTGTGGACTTAAATTGTTGGACACGATCATCTCAACTAAAATATTTTGAGTTTTGGGTTACTTCCGGTTACACCGGAAATGATGTCATCTTTTATATTTCAAATGGAACACCCTGTACTTTATCGCATTTTTAAAATCTTCATTAAATTTTAGATCAATTTTATGTTATATTCCCTATACCTAACATGTGTCATTTTTGAGAAATTAATTATTTTCATTAAAAAATGACAGCTGCACGGCTACTTTTAACTACTTATAAATTATCTCCTTTGACCGTTGGAAAAAAGTCGTCCGACGAAATTGTTTTGAAGGTAACGTATTATCGACACATCGGTAGAACTCTTCTAAAAGTTATACAGGGTGTTCAAATTATAAGATCAAAGTTGAATTCGAGAAAAGTACTAAAAGTCGATTTTTTCAAATGGCAACCCTAACATATTAATACATTTCTCAATTCTATGGAAAATTTTAGATCAACTTTGTGTACAATGTCCTATACCTAAAATGTACTTGTACCTACTGAAATCGATTTTTAAGCATCACAGTAGAAATTGCAAGAATCGCCAAATCTAGATTGCGTTGAAAACAACTGAACAAGTTGGAATAAACACAACTTTATTAAACACGTTTCTAGGTAATTTTTCATTATAATTAATTTAGTAATTATAAAATGATAAGCCTACAATTAAACACAATGTTAAAAATAAAACAAAATCGTAAGGTAATAAAAAAATGCTTAATTCAATGTCAGTAACTGTTCAAAAACGTTGCCGTTTTCCGCTAAACATGCTTTAATTCTTTTAACGCATTATTGTTGGTGGCGTCCCTGATTGCGTTAGCACATAACTCATTGCAAGCAGCTGGAACTATCTTTCATGTTCTCCTTATCAATTATTGGGTTCTCATAAACTACGTCTTTAATAGCTCCCGAAATTAATAAATCCATTGGCGTCAAGTCGGGGGAATGCGGTGGATATTTGTATGGCCTATTAAGCGCATTCAACCGATCGCCGATTATCGCTCGTTAAGCAAACCTCTTATAGCAACTGCTATCTGCGCTGGAGAACCGTCCATTTGAAATCACCCTATAATGGAGGACCCAATAACTAATAAGGAGAACATGAAAGATAAAGTTCCAGCTCCTTTCAATGGGTTATGTGCTAACTCTATCAGGGACGCCACCAACAATAATATGGTAAAAGGAATAGTAGCATGTTTAGCAAAAAACGGCAATATTTTTTAACAGTTACTGAAATAGAATTAAGCGGTTTTTTAAAATTTTCTTAATGTTTTGTTTTATTTTTAATATTGTTTTTCATTGTAGGGTTATAATTTTATAAATACTAAACCAATGATAATGAAAACTGACATAAAAAAATTGTTTTATTAAAAAGTTCTGTTTATTCCAACTTGTTCAGTTGTTTTCAACGCAATCTAAATTTGGCAATCTGTGCAATTTCTACGGTGATGTTTAAAAATCGATTCAGTAGGTACAAGTACATTTTAGGTATAGGACATCGTACACAAAGTTGATCTAAAATTTTCCATTGAATTGAGAACTGTATTAATATGTTAGGGTTGCCATTTGAAAAAATCGAGTTTTAGTACTTTTCTCGAATTCAACTTTGATCTTATAATTTGAACACCCTGTATAACTTTTAGAAGAGTTCTACCGATGTGTCGATAATGCGTTACCTTCACAACAATTTCGCCGGACGACTTTTTTCCAACGGTCAAAGGAGATAATTTATAAGTAGTTGAAAGTAGCCGTGCAGCTGTCATTTTTTAATGAAAATAATTAATTTCTCAAAAATGACACACGTTAGGTATAGGGAATGTAACATAAAATTTATCTAAAATTTAATGAAGATTTCAAAAATGCGTTAAAATACAGGGTGTTCCATTTGAAATATAAAAGATGACATCATTTCCGGTGTAACCGGAAGTAACCGAAAACTCAAAATATTTTAGTTATAAGTCCACAAATTTTCAATCTGTCATTTCATTTGGTTCTCCATATTCTTCTAATGGCAGCTCGTCGTGGGAGACCCTGTATAATCACATCATGCAATAACAACATGTAATGGAATATTTCCGAATGCTTACGCACGTACAAAATCCAATGTGATAACAAATCTATAATTATTTCAGGGTAACTATCAAAATTGTTTATGTAAATATCAAAATTGTTTATGAAGACATTTCATCATCACATGATGCAATAACAACATGTAATGGAATATTCCCGAATGCTTACGTAGACAAAAAAATTAGCGTGTATTATGTTTGTTCATCTCAAATACAGAGATCATGACCTAGTGTGATAGGATTCTATATCAGTCTACGACTGAACTCTAAAGAGATTATTTGGTTAGAAAACATATTTTCATACTTAAATACCCAGTGTTCAATAAAAAATGATCATTAAGTCCATATATTACATAGAAAAACATTTATGTGGACAATATATTCGCAATAATGTCGTCACCAGAAACTGTTGCCGATCTATCGAGTGTTGCTATCAAGAAACTTGAAGAGGTAAGCAGAATAATTAAAACACGTCCTCAATTATTACGTTTGGTGAAATCGATAAATAAATTAATTCTAACTGTTCGGAAAGCAACCAAAAATAAATCTCCTAATAGTGGAAACTTTTTAAAATTAGAATCTAATTTAGGATTACTTAAATGTTTCAAAGAACGGTTTAAATGGTTGGCAAATAAAAGAAAAAACCGTAATAATAAGCGAAACCTACAATGGGAACAAGTTGAATCTTGCTTTGATTGTAGAATTCAAAGCGGTGTTATTGTTAATTATAAAATTTTGGATCCGGAAATTTTTTTGGATAAAGCATTTAAGAGTTTTTCATTGAAAATAAAAAAATCGCTAAAAACGTCTCTGTTAAAGGTTAATACAGTATTCTATGCGACTTTTGTTAAACCACAGAACGGTGATACTGATATTAAACATTTTCCTACCAAAACCGAGGTTATTGATAATGGTGTCAATTTAAAGGAATGGTATAGGGAACATGTTAAAAATAAAATTTTAACGAAATTACAAACGTTCGAAGCGCTGACTCAGGATGGGCGCTCTATCAGATTTTACAATTAAAAATTAATATTAATAACTATGCGCCAATAAGCTGTGGTGTATCTACGTTTGTGCAAATACCGCCATTTATTAGCAACACAAAATCAGTAATTAATATAAAAAATGATGATCCATACTGCTTTTTATGGTCAATTATGGCCGCGAAGTATCCGTGTGATAAAGAGAAGAAAAACGTTTCTAGAACTACGTCGTATCCACACTTTCGAGATAAACTAAAATATGATGGTATTAAATTTCCAATGCGTCTTAAAGATATACCTAAATTTGAAAATATGAATAACATGTCAATTAATGTGTTTATAATTAGTGATGGTAGGAATAGGGAAATTCTACCTACATATCTAAGTAAATTTCATTTTAAAGAAGAAATTAATTTATTAATGCTTAAAACTGAAATTAGTGTTGATGTTGATGATGATAATGATGATGATGATGGTGATGTTTACGTTACACAACAAAATCATTTTGCATTAATTAAAAATTTATCTAGTTTATTAAAGAATCAACTTCCAGATTCTAAAAATAAAAGCTGGATCTGTAATCGTTGTCTAAATCATTTTGCAACGCAGGAAACATTAAACAGACATATCACCATGTGTATAAACATAAATAAAGCTAAAATTATTTTACCTAAAGAACCTGAAAATATACTGTCGTTTAGTAATTATAAAAATGTATTAGATGCACCTTTTGTCATCTATGCCGATATCGAAAGCATTCTATTAAAACATCAAGATAGTAAGGTTACTACAACTTTGAAAAGAGAACAGAAACATGAAGCATTTAGTATTGCTTACTATTTAAAATGTTCTTTTGATGATTCCCTTTCGAAATTTGAATTATATACAGGTAAAGACTGTAGTATCTGGTTTGCAAAAAAAATTGGAAGAAATTGCATTGGAATTAAATACAAGATTTGTTAATATAGTACCAATGAACTTATCAAGAATTGAAAAAGAACAACATAAATGTGCAAAAAAATGTTATCTCTGTTTAAAACCATTTACCACGTCAAATTACAAGGTCAGAGATCACAATCATTTTACAGGAAAATTTAGGGGTAGTAGCCACAATAAATAAAATAGGCAGTAGCTATCCAACGTTTTTATTCAATTTTGTTCTTATGGCGACATGTTTCGTGTTCTAAGACACGTCTTCAGGCCAAGCTGAAATTACAGAACAACGTCAGTATAAAACAACTTACAAAAAATGCACATCCTCAATATTCTATACATTAAACAGTTTAAAAATAGGGGCGGGGGGGGGGAAGTCGTCTCTGTGCTTCCAAACATGCTTCATTTAATTAGCAAATATATTTCTAAATATAATGAGTTAGGGGGAGGGATGTCATTAAGTAGTCAACAGCATACAGATCATTATAAGATTAATTGGTACATACCGTCGAGCGGCAAATCACTTCGTAAAAACAATTTCGAGGTTATGGAGAACAACAGCATATAGAAAACTTGTCCCAACTTCGCTTTCGGCGGTCGTGCGTATTAATGCTACGGGAGGGAGACAAAAAACAATTTAAAGTGTCAATTCTAGATAGTAACATTGCTCTAATCACTATTAAAAACTTAAAAAATTACAATACCTTGTACACGCGTGCATCTAAAAATAAACCAGTCAACTCAATGTCATGGTTTTGGTGGCGTCCTAAATACGAATGTTTGGCGGGAATTTCAAAAAGTGTCTATAAACAGTCTATACGAGGGAATGTCCGTCTGTTCGTTCATTAACAGCTCTGGTGCTTCTCTCTGATGCCTATAAATTTCGAACTCCTCAAGGATTGTCATTTTCTTAGATTTACCAATTTGATGAATGAGTCTAACGTTAGATATATCTACTGTGTGTCCAGTCTCTGTAATGTGGCTGTATACTTTTGAATTAATGTCAGTTAGATGTTCCCTAAATCTTGTTCTAATGTTTCTACCTGATTGTCCAATATAGAATTTATCACAGTTTTGGCAGTTGATCTTATATATACCACTCTTGTCTAGAGGGTCGATTATTTCCTTATTATTTCTGATGTAGTTGTATGATTTGGTGTTACTTTTCAACACCGTGGATATTTGGAATTTATTTAGTGCGTTCTTAATCTTGTATGAAATTCCACCGTGGAAATCTAAAGCCAGATATTTATTATGTGTTGCGTGGTGTGGATATATGGTGTTAATTATGTTTCTGTCATGCATTGCGTTGTAAATGTGTTGTAGAAATTTTATGTTGTATCCATTCTTTCGGCCTATTTGCAAAATGATTTTTAATTCGGTGTTATAGCTATCAGTGTTCATAGGTATGATGTTAGCTCTATGAAAGAAATATCGAAACGCGGACTGTTTGTTTGCAAGGCTATTGAAAGAATCTCGTGGTATTACAGTGTCTGTTGTTGTCGGTTTTCTGTAAATATTAAATTTCAATCTGTGGTTATCTATGTCTTTTGTTATAGCTATATCCAAGAATATCAATTTGTTGTTTAGTTCTTTTTCTACAGTGAATTCAAGCACCCCCAAATTGTTAAGTATCGTGTGCAATGCAGTTATCTGTGCATCACTTCCCTCATAAATAATAAAAATGTCGTCGACATATCTGCCGTAGTATGTTATGTATTTGGTAATGAAACTGTACTTGTCGGAAAATAATTTTTGTTCGAGGTGGTCTACGTAAAAGTCTGCTAACAAGCCCGATATTGGGGAGCCCATAGGCAACCCATCTTGCATCTTATAAAATTTGTCTTGAAATTTCAGGAAGTTTTGCTGAGATACAGTCTGCAAAAGTGTAGTAATGTTGGACACATCAAAAAAGTCGAACCCCTTGTGTTTGTGAATGTTGTCCAATAAAAAATTGTTAACTATTTTGATAGTTTTAGAGATGGGGATATTGGTGTATAAATTCTTTATGTCGAAGGATATTAATTTGTGGGTTTGTCTGATATGTAGGCTTTTTATCTTTTGGATGAGGGTGTCGGAATTGTTTAGGGTGTATTTGGGTTTGAAATGGAGCTTATGTTGAATAATTTGTTGTAGGTGTTTTGCCAGCCTCCCCGTGGGTGTGCCTGTGTTAGTAACAATCGGTCTAATGCTTTTTTCTGGTTTATGCAATTTAATCAAGCTATAGAGGGTAGGTGGCTTCGGGTTCATTTCTAATGCAGTGTAACTATTTATACCAAATTTTCGCAGGGTGTGCATGCTATCTTTAACGTTATCTCTTACTATCTTTATGATTCCCCTCATGGGGTTTCTATTTAAATGAATGAAATTATTGTCATTGAAAAATTTTAGAGTTTTTTGTGTATAGACATCAGAAGGAATCAGAACCATACCTGCGTTTTTGTCACCTAGTGTAACAGTAATGTTGGAGTCTCTTATCTTTGTCTTGATTCGGTTTAGGGCGTCTTTCTCTTTGGTGTGTCGTCTTCTCTTCGCGAGATCGTGGGAAGTGTGTCCATTTTTGAGTGTTGAGGCTATCAGATCCCTAAACATCGGGAGGTCATTGTGTGTGGCAAGCTGCGACTCGATGTCTACTGCAATTTCTTCACTTTTCTTCTTTCTTCCTGTGGTGTTTGCTATGCTGTACTTGTGTCCCTTATTCAAAATATTGATTTCCTCTTCATCAAATTCGGTATCAGTCATATTCGTGAAGCGTGTCATAAATTGGTGTGTGTCTTCTTCGGTGTTAACTTGTATGGTGTAGGAGTTGCTGTCTCGTGACATTCTTCTTACGTGGAAGTCGTTTGAATTTTCTATTCTACGTGTGGCTCGTTCCTTTTCCATCATTAGTCTGTGGAGTTTTCGGTTCCTCTTCTCCGTCTCCTCGCATAGTTCTTGTCTTATATCATTCTCCAATCGCTCCATTACGGTTATGTATTCAAGGTGGTGTAACTGCTGCGTCAGTAAACGGTGAATGTACTTCAATTTCATCTCGATGGTGTCTCTCTCCAGGTAGTGTTCCCTTCTTCTAATCTTCATTAACTGTACTTCCATGGACTTTGTGTGGATTCTGAAGTTGTTAGGTAGTTTAATCTTGAAAGCTGTGGGTGTTAGTTCGTTCCTGATCGTCTGGTGCAAGAAGTTGATGTGTTCTGCATTCTTTTGACGTTTTCTTAGTAATTTCCGCAGGTGTTGGAGTATAACCGATATCTCGGCATCTTTCAATATGGCTATGAATATCGGGCTTGTTAGCAGACTTTTACGTAGACCACCTCGAACAAAAATTATTTTCCGACAAGTACAGTTTCATTACCAAATACATAACATACTACGGCAGATATGTCGACGACATTTTTATTATTTATGAGGGAAGTGATGCACAGATAACTGCATTGCACACGATACTTAACAATTTGGGGGTGCTTGAATTCACTGTAGAAAAAGAACTAAACAACAAATTGATATTCTTGGATATAGCTATAACAAAAGACATAGATAACCACAGATTGAAATTTAATATTTACAGAAAACCGACAACAACAGACACTGTAATACCACGAGATTCTTTCAATAGCCTTGCAAACAAACAGTCCGCGTTTCGATATTTCTTTCATAGAGCTAACATCATACCTATGAACACTGATAGCTATAACACCGAATTAAAAATCATTTTGCAAATAGGCCGAAAGAATGGATACAACATAAAATTTCTACAACACATTTACAACGCAATGCATGACAGAAACATAATTAACACCATATATCCACACCACGCAACACATAATAAATATCTGGCTTTAGATTTCCACGGTGGAATTTCATACAAGATTAAGAACGCACTAAATAAATTCCAAATATCCACGGTGTTCAAAAGTAACACAAAATCATACAACTACATCAGAAATAATAAGGAAATAATCGACCCTCTAGACAAGAGTGGTATATATAAGATCAACTGCCAAAACTGTGATAAATTCTATATTGGACAATCAGGTAGAAACATTAGAACAAGATTTAGGGAACATCTAACTGACATTAATTCAAAAGTACACAGCCACATTACAGAGACTGGACACACAGTAGATATATCTAACTTTAGACTCATTCATCAAATTGGTAAATCTAAGAAAATGAGAATCCTTGAGGAGTTGGAAATTTATAGGCATCAGAGAGAAGCACCAGAGCTGTTAATGAACGAACAGACGGACATTCCCTCGTATAGACTGTTTATAGACATTTTTTCAAATTCCCGCCAAACATTCGTATTTAGGACGCCACCAAAACCATGACCTTGAGTTGACTGGTTTATTTTTAGATGCACGCGTGTACAAGGTATTGTAATTTTTTAAGTTTTTAATAGTGATTAGAGCAATGTTACTATCTAGAATTGACACTTTAAATTGTTTTTTGTCTCCCTCCCGTAGCATTAATACGCACGACCGCCGAAAGCGAAGTTGGGACAAGTTTTCTATATGCTGTTGTTCTCCATAACCTCGAAATTGTTTTTACGAAGTGATTTGCCGCTCGACGGTATGTACCAATTAATCTTATAATGATCTGTATGCTGTTGACTACTTAATGACATCCCCTCCCCCTAACTCATTATATTTAGAAATATATTTGCTAATTAAATGAAGCATGTTTGGAAGCACAGAGACGACTTCCCCCCCGCCCCTATTTTTAAACTGTTTAATGTATAGAATATTGAGGATGTGCATTTTTTGTAAGTTGTTTTATACTGACGTTGTTCTGTAATTTCAGCTTGGCCTGAAGACGTGTCTTAGAACACGAAACATGTCGCCATAAGAACAAAATTGAATAAAAACGTTGGAAAGCTACTGCCTATTTTATTTATTACAACACACCAACGTAATGGAGTTATTCATAGCCATATTAGTAGCCACAACTTATGCAACTTGAAATTGAAAGATTCACATGCTCTTCCAGTAGTTTTCCATAATCTCTCCGGCTACGATTCTCATTTTATTATAAAAGCTATCGCAGTTAATATTCCAGGTAAGACTAGTCTATTACCACTGAATAAGGAAAAATACATTTCTTTTACAAAGTATATTAGTAATACAAAGGTAAATATCAAATTTATAGATTCTTTTCGCTTTATGGCAAGCAGTTTAGACAAATTGGGATCTTATTTAAATGCTAATCAAAAGATAATAACAAGAAAAATGTGTAAAAATGATTATGAATTTACTTTACTTCAAAGAAAAGGTATATTTCCTTATGAATATTTAGATCATTGGGATAAGCTTAGGGAAACAGCTTTACCGTCTAGGGAACATTTTTATAGTAAGTTAAACAATAAGGGGCTATCGGAGTCTGATTATAAACACGCTTGCGATGTATGGAATCATTTCAAAGTTGAAAATATTCAACAGTATGCAGAGTTATACTTGAAAACTGATGTTTTAATTTTAAGTGATGTTTTTGAAAATTTTAGAAAAATTTGTAAATCTACCTACGGTTTAGACCCCCTGCACTATTGTACAGCGCCTGGTTTAGCATTCGACGCCATGTTAAAAATTACTCATGTTAACTTAGAATTACTCACCGACGTGGATATGTTAATGTTTATTGAACGGGGAATCAGAGGTGGGATCTCTCAGTGTTCCAACCGTTATGGAAAAGCTAATAATAAGTATATGAAAGATTATAATGTTGATCATGAACAATCCTATTTAATGTACTTTGACATTAACAATTTATATGGGTTAGCAATGAGCCAACATTTACCAATGGGTGAATTTGAATTCATCACCGACCGTGATATATATTCGCTGCCTAGTGTTGAATCTGTACCTGATAATAGTCCCATTGGATATATTTATGAAGTAGATATTACATATCCAATGGAACTATTTGGAAAACATAAAGATTTGCCTCTATGTCCTGAACATATGGTACCACCTTGCTCACAAACAAAACTTCCAAAATTACTAACAACATTCTATGAAAAAAAAAACATTATGTTATTCATTATAAAACGCTACAACAGGCTCTTAAATTGGGTATCAAAGTTGACAAAATTCATAAAGTGTTAAAGTTTAAGCAGTCAGATTGGTTACGAAAATATATTGAGTTAAATACTGAAATGAGAAAAAATAGTAACAACGACTTCGAGAAAAATTTCTTTAAACTAATGAACAATGCAGTTTTCGGTAAAACAATGGAAAACGTACGGAAATATCGAGATATTAAATTAGTCACGAAATGGTCAGGACGTTACGGAGCAAACTATTATATTTCTCAACCAAATTTTCACAGTAGTACAATCATCGATAATAATATGATATTAATTCAAATGAACCGATTAAAAATGTTTTTTTTCAAAACCCATATACGCTGGAATGGCAATATTGGACATTTCCAAAACGTATCTGTTTGATTTCCATTATAATTATATGCTTGAAAAATTTAATAATAAAGCCAAATTATTATACTGCGACACTGATTCGTTAATTTACCATTTATTCGTGGATGACATTTATCAAAATATTAAGGATGACATTGATAGGTTTGATACCTCAGATTTCCCCGAAAAGAATATATATATATAACATGCCTAGAGTAAACAAAAAAGTGATCGGCTTAATGAAAGATGAGAATTGTGGACGTATCATGACTGAATTCATTGGTCTTAAATCGAAAATGTATGCCATCAAAGTGCAAACAACTGAAGATGAGGTAAAACAACTTCAAAGAAAACTGAGTGTTATAGGTGAGGATACCGAGCATATCCAACACTTGGTATCAAACATAGGTACTCTAAAGAAAGCTAAAGGTGTAAAATCATCTTCACTAAACCATATAACCTTTGATTATTATTTTAATTGTTTATTTAATAATGAAACCTATAGGACTGATCAGTATTTAATCAGATCTGAAAAACATGTAGTTTATACGATAAAACAAAGCAAACTAGCGTTAAGTTCATATGATGATAAAAGAATTGTTAACTATTTATATACAGACACCAAACCATGGGGTTATACGTAGTTTTAATTATCTTGTATTTCTCTTCAAGTATATATGTGAGCAGATCTAGAGAGGGGGAAAAATACAGGTTAGATAGCTTAAACTAAAATAAAATACACATCTATAGTTAGTATGATTTCAGCTATATCAAGATGTTAATGGTTTTACTATTCCTCTTACCTCTGACGAGAGGTAATTCAGTACAAGAAGAGCAGTGTGATTATTACAAGCGTGGATCTGAAAACTGGCGAAATGACTATGAATCCCTTTATAATGTCAGTCTATCTATTCATCAAGAATGTACAGATGAACTGGACCAATGTACGGAAGACCATATGAGCGAAATGGATTTGACTGACGAGTGTTTCAAGAAAATCACAGGATTCGAAAGACGAATTGAAAATTTAACTGTATCTACGGCTCTCATCGAACGTGAAAAATTAATAAAACAAAGTATTCAACTAGAATCTACCATACAAGAATTGAGAAAGTCCCTAAATGACTCCAATAAAAAACTGAGTTTTTCGTACGGCCTCATTAATGAGTATAAACAAAATATAACGGAATTACGTGACCTGTATGATAAAATTGTATTAGATGCACATATGTTAAAATTTGATTATGATAACTGTGATGTTAAGTTAACAAAATGTATGAGTGACATTCTTCAAAAAGAACGAAAATTAATACAAAATATAAACGACTGTGTGGAAAGGGAGGAACAATGTCAAGAGAAGAAGAATAGATATTCACTTAATCTAAGCATTTGTCGAAAATCAAATAGAAAGCACAGATTAAGTAAAAATAAAAGTAATTTACAACCTCAATAATAATAATAATAATACTACTTGTGTTATGTGAATTAGTAAAACACTAAATACATATTTTTAAAAGTCTATTATGTGTTTTATTTATCTCAGGGGGTGAGGGGGGAGAGTTAGACATTACAGGTTTAGGCTAGTCTAGGCTTGTGGATATTTCTCGTACTTTTTTTTCTTTATTTGACCTTGAAGAGCGCTCTAACCATACTACTAATCACCAACGAGCGCTTCTTCACCGTAAATGGGCGAGTGGTCGAGTGGTGTCAGTCGATTGCATTGTAAACACTAGGTCTCCGGTTCAAATCACACCGCATGCCTATTTTTTTGCATTATTTCAAATCTCCCGCTAAACTGGGCGTGTGTGTGACGTCATCCATGGCGCCAGCAAGGCGGCACAAAGTTTGCAAGTCCAGACTTGTCTCTCGCGCCGCTCGAGATTACAGCCAGCGCACGTCAATACGGATAAGAACGAGAGCGCAAAGGGCGCATAGCAACAGCACATGCACGTGACGTCAATAAGATAACAAACAAGCTCAAAGGTCGAATAACAAACACACACACACACAGACGTCAACAAGATAAGAGAGAGATCAAAGGTCAGATAAGGCTGTCAAGGTCACGTGACGTCAGAGAGGCTCCGAACGGGGTTCTGAGGCACGACCGAACTCAAGGTCATTTTGTCCCAGGATCCCGGTAGCTACACTACTCGTAATTTCAACAATTACAGATTACGAATGTGGTACGTCTTCATGACGTCTCACATTTGTGCAATGTAGACTTCTGGTTTGGCATCTATGAAAACAAAATTGAAATAATATGTGACAAAATAAGTGTTATCATGTCTTATTTTTACACAGTAATTTTTGTTGTGTTGAAATTACGTATGTTTTGGTTACTTTTAGCATCCCAGTTGTTGATAATAATTGATAAACCACCTGGGAAGCAACAAGAAGAAAAAAGAAAAAATCCAAGACAACAAAAAAGTCATCACAGGGAGCAAGGTGGGGTTGTTGGTTAGCGCTCGTGGACGTGGACTCTGTGGCGGCTTCACTTGTGTTTTCACGTTTTTTATATTTTATTTCCAAAAGTAATTCTTATCCCGGTTTGACATTTCAAAATTATGGTAAGCCTACCTATATAGTATATACCGGGTGATTCAAATTCGAGCCTCACCATGGGGATCTCGCTTATTAGTGGAGATAGAGCCTATGTTTAAATTTGGCAAAGTTTCGTATTTTTTTGCTAATCAATTATCTGAAAAGAAATTTAAGCTATCATTTTTCATTTTGAAGATATCCACAAAAAACTGAAATTTTAATATATCGTTTTTAATTTTTTATTAAAAACCAAATGTAGCTAGACATTTGTAACAAAAACATTCAACAGGTACTTTTTAACAAAAAATGCAGTGTCATTTTGTAATTTGAAATAACATCAAAGATGGCGGCGTAACCATGGCCAACTTTTGTTTTTCTTATGGGCGCCATATTGAATTTTGGCGTTTTCCGATGCTCCTGTTTTTTCTCATTTCCGCAATGTATAACATGTTACCATTCTTTTTTAAAATAATGGTGTAATAATCAAAAAACCTTCAGGTACCCAACTGGAGCTTGGTTACAGACCGCCGGAGTCGTTGCCAAGCAACGCCACTTGGATCAAGCGGCACCCTCAGCGTTAGGTTTGCCATTTAACCAAATTAACCTTAATTGTGGTTGATTGTGGATGTAAAATGCCTTTAACCAATAACGAAAAGCGTGATATAATTAAGAGTTTAATTGAATTTTGACATTTTCCGATAGTCGTGTGTTTTCTCATTTTCGAAATGTATAACATGTTGGCATTATTTTTTAAAACAATGGTTTAATAATAAAAAAAGCACGTTCTCCTTTCTCTTGTTGTTTGTCGTGCTGATCAAGTAACCAAGTGCAGCTTGGTTACAGACCGCCGGCGCCGGACTGACCAAGAGTGCTTTGGATTTAAAACATTCAGATTGTAAAAGAAGCAACATTATTCAACATAAAGATTATTTTTTAAGTAAATGTTCAAATTGGCCGCTATTTTCTTGAAGGCATAAAAGCGTGCCCGCTTTTCCACATGTTGTTATGCTCTTCTAACTGTTCTTCCCGGAATATCATTGACCGCATTTGTTATTCGATCCCCCAGATCGTCGACATTTCTGCGAGTATCGTGATAAATTTTGTCGTTCAAAGTTCCCTAAAGAAAATAGTCCAGAGGACTTAAACCAGGAGATCCACCACTCCACCATTACCAATCCAACGATTTCGAAATTGTTGATTTAAATAAATTCGTACAATTGCAAAGTTTGACTTGTGTGGGGTTTGTACGGTTTCAATATCTTTGTTCGTGGACTGCAAACACGTGTTTGCGGCAATTACAAATTAAGGGTTAATTCCCGCTTAGAAATCCAAGAATCGTCATTTATGTAAAAACCAGTAGTTGAAGCATTGCAAATCAATGTAATTTAACGTTTACCATTTCTAAAATACTTCTTTGATTAGTTTCAACATTTCCATGAGGATTATAAGAATTGCAGGGTTTACTAAACGATCCATGGTCCGCTAAATTTCCGTCCAATGTTAGGAATATTGTACGATGCGACATTTCTGAGAGAACAATAATAAACCCTTATTATATCACGGTTTTCGTTATTGGTAAACGGCATTTTACATCCACAATCAACCACAATTATGGTTTATTTGGTTAAATGGCAAACCTAACGCTGAAGGCGCCGCTTGATCCAAGTGCATTTTGCTGGCGTTGCTTGGCAACGACTCCGGCGGTCTGTAACCAAGCTCCAGTTGGGTGCCTGAAGGTTTTTTGATTATTACACCATTATTTAAAAAAGAATGTGAAACCCCTTGACTTTCTATTCCCGATGAAAGCTATAAAATATTTTAAAATAAGTTCCCGAACCTTGAGCTCTACCTGTGCGCTCATGCAGTCCTTGGGGTTGCACCGACCAACTCTGGGAGAGGGCGTGGGGATAAACAACATCCAACCGCAAGGTGTTCCGAAATGGGCGCCACACAATCTGAACCCCGCCGTGGACTATCGCTTGATTGTGAAAGCTGGCTGAAAGAGAAATGATGCCACACAGGGACAAGAAGAGAACCAAAGTTGCCGGAAAATCAAGTTTATTTAATACCCACAGACAAAAAAAAGTACACGAAATTACAGCGGTATCTCGGGAAAATATCCACTGACCAGCAAGGTCGACCACCGTTCAAATAATCCACACCAGAACAAGTCACAATAATACAATTTATCAAATACACCACAATATCAAATAGCAACGCTTCGGCAACGTTAGTGCCGATAATTAACCTGAAAAACCCGAAAGATAAATGCGACAACCGACGAACACGTTCTTGGCCAAGCACGAAATTCACCGCAGTATCTGGGATAATATTCCTCCAGATGTAAAATTAAATTAAATGAATCCGACCGAAAAGCGTTGGGAATTTGATTAACAACAGTGTCAAAAGGGATAAAATTAATAAATTGAAATAAGGCAATATTAAATAAATTATTATCCCAAATGACCAGGATAATTCAAATTCAAAATTAAATTGTAAATTAAAATTCTCAAACCTTAAAGAAACACTTTGCCGGTACCCCTTCACCCGACTAACCTAACCTCAACGTTTATCAAATATAAACGACCAAGTAAATTAGAGAAGACAAAGATAAGATAAACTTATCTAATTAAATTAAATTAAATTAAATTAAATCAATCTATATAATTGAAATTCAAATCAAATAAAAATTATTAAAGAGGTTGAGGGAGGCTAGCTACCGTTGCAGCATACGCACAACAACGGTCCACCGCAACAGCTGTTTGTTGGGGTAGGTGAGGTTAGAAACCTTCCGGACAAAGACACGATAGTGGTGAACGGCTCACCCAAAGTAAATTATACAATGAAAGAAAAATACAATTAATTACGACACGAATAAACCTCCGGCAGCACTGCGTCAAGGGCGAGGGCCACGCAGGGGCCCGGTGGAGATATAAATATAAGTCAAACCTTGACCTCGGCAGCGAAGGAATGTCCCCGTCCCACGAAGACACCCGCAGTCCGAGCAAGGCAAACTCTCCGCAGCTTCCGACGCTCCACTCCAGGACGCCACCCGGTCCGCTAGATCCACTCGATCAAGTCGTGCCAAAGTTATCACTCCACGAAACTGGTCCTCCGATCGAAAGGGTTGTCCTCCGATCCAAAGACGAAAACGTCCCCAGACGAAGACACCACAGAAAAGGATAAAGGCCACCAGACGTAGAATAAATATCCAAAGAGGTCCAGACGAAGAATAAATATCCGACGATGCCCAGACGAAGAATAAATATCCGACGATGCCCAGACGAAGAAGCCTAAAAATATTCCCCGCAATAAGGAACCAATTCTAAAAGTAACAAACGAACCAGAGACTCACCCTAAGATCTTGAGCGGGCTTAACCGTGAATCCAACAGTATTCTACGTACTGAATCCGCACAAAAGGCGACGGGGTTCCAACCATATAACACACCACAATGGTTAAAACTTCTTAGCTTGGGAAGGATGGTTCCGCATACAGCGAGAGATACTTCGTACACCAGCAAGGCACCAAACAAACGAGCAACTCCAAGTCACTTCCACACAGCTTCACGTAGACTCCAGGATAAAGTTGACTGACAGCGATTCGTCTAACAACCAAGAATCAATAATCCAGAGGGACCAAATGCGGATCTATATATAGCCTCGCCCCCCACTCTAACCGGACAAAAACTTCGCAAAAAGGCAATTAGAGGGACTTTAATCAAAGGGAACCAGTCATTAGGAGCAGAAAAATCCAAGGAGACTCATAATAACCCGGTCAACAAGATCCCAATATACAGTTCCGAGAAATCGAGTAAATTCACCAAAAATGAAAATCATACGTCACGGGTGCAAAAAGTGGTACACCCAAGAAATAACGCGAAAAGACCCGTAATTATCCAAACTGCACGGATTTCACAAAATGAGGGCTTGATGGAAAGCTAAATTCTTGCCCAGCACAAAAATGCAAAAACTAAATTTCTCCCATCCTCCACCGAAGAGTAATCAGCCAAAACAATGGGGCCATCCCAAAGCGGTACATGCCGCGACATCTTACGGCCGGTAGCGGAAGCGCTAACCACTTGGCTGTAACTACAGCAGCGCCAAAGAGCCAAACGACCATAAGACTTGAACAATTGTGCAACAGCCCCAAAATTCCTCAATGTGGAAACAAGATAAGGAAAACAATTACGCAAATACAACTGGTCAAAACCGCGGTGTAACAAATGGTAACATATTATTGTCACCGAAACACGTGTCTACGGTTGCTTCTTCGTATGACGGAATTGCCCGACAAATAACCTATATATATATAGAAATGTGTAAGGTTTCGTCGATCGTTCGATTGGTGTAGAAAAAAATAATTATTTGGGTAATTACGATCAATTGTAGTAAAGAAAACGAGAAACTCTTTTCTTGTGTAGCTATATTTCGGTGTAAGTTTCACACCTTCCTCAGGCTAAACACTAAAAAACAATACATGGTCACAAATTGATCGGCAGAAGTATAATACAGCACTTACAATTGAGTGAGTTTGTTAAAACTGTTAAAACTATTAAAATGACATGGCGGTACATACATAAAACAAGAGCGTCATGTGGCACACGTGCACACACCGTCAAGCGGCATTTAGGACTGTTGTCCATGTACACAGATAAGGATGCGCTGAACAGGTTTCAATAATATAGAGAGCGCTGATGCCAACTATATTATATTTACACAACGGAAGTTACAATTAAAAGCAAAGTGTGGAGTTATTGGAAATAGCACTGGATCTCGTTTTATCGACGTTCATGATAAAGGAGTAGATATTACTTAAGTTCTCCACATCACTTTTGAAATTAATGGTATGGTCTGTGGCCTTAATATGGTACATTTCCAAAAACCTGCGATTTCGGTAACCCAGCTCCTTATCAAGAATCCTGACATTATCAAAATTAAACGTGTCAGAGTGGCCAGACGAATGAGCTGCCAAAGCACATCTAGATTTTCTAGTGTTACAATCACTTCTATGAAGTGACATACGATTGTTTAACCATTGAGATGTGGTTCCAACATACCCAGCGTCACAATCATTACAATCAACACAGTAAATGACATTCGATTTGTAGTGTGGAGGGTCCTGATCCGTGATAGTACTGAATATGGTATTGATTTTATACGGGTAATGAGAAACTATCTGAGTGTTGTCTGGTGAAGCGTTACTGAAAATGTGTCTGATTTTATTACTAACTGCAGGAATGGATGTTAATTTAAGAAAAGTTGACTTATTTTGTACAGGTTCATCAAATATGCTTCTAGTATAAATACGAGTTGAAAAAAGTAATTTATTAATGAGTTGGCGAGGGTAACTATTATTTATGAACACTGTTTTTAATTTTTCAAGGGAACTGTTGTAATACTGTGGACTGCAAATCTTATGAACTCTATTTTTCAAACCTTTGATTGTATTGATTTTATGGTTAAAACTGTGATCAGAAAAAAAGTTAATGTACCTGCCAGAGTACGTTGGTTTGGTGTACCAATCCGTAGCCAAACTCCCACCCTCCACACGCACAACCCTACAATCCAAAAAAGGAAGTGTCTTATCCACTTCTAGTTCCCCAGTGAACTGGATATGCTCATTAAAACCATTGAAAAGTGACAAAATGGTCTCCAACCCATCCCGAGGGACACACGTAATAATATCATCGACGAACTTAAAAATGAATGGTAGTCTGAATGGTAACTTCGGTATCACACTGTCAAGTACATGGTCCATAACTATGGTAGCTAAAATCGGACTGATCGGTGAGCCCATTGGTGTGCCAAACTTTTGAAGATAAATTTTGTCTTGAAATGTAAAATATGTGTTGTCAAAAATAAAATCTAAGGTTGTCAAGAAAGAATCAAGAGTGAAGCTACAGTGATTTTTAATTAGATCCCAGTAATTGCCAGTTGTAGTTCTAGCCAACTTCAAGGGAATGTTGTTGAACAAGTTTACCACATCTAAGGAGATCAAAACGTAATTATCCGGAACAACTACAGTCCTTACTCTGTCCACAAAATCAAAAGTATCCTTAACGTTATATTGTGTCCGGTCTAGAAGAGACACACTGTTACACCGCAGTTTTGACCAGTTATATTTGCGTAATTGTTTTCCTTATCTTGTTTCCACATTGAGGAATTTTGGGGCTGTTGCACAATTGTTCAAGTCTTATGGTCGTTTGGCTCTATGGCGCTGCTGTAGTTACAGCCAAGTGGTTAGCGCTTCCGCTACCGGCCGTAAGATGTCGCGGCATGTACCGCTTTGGGATGGCCCCATTGTTTTGGCTGATTACTCTTCGGTGGAGGATGGGAGAAATTTAATTTTTGCATTTTTGTGCTGGGCAAGAATTTAGCTTTCCATCAAGCCCTCATTTTGTGAAATCCGTGCAGTTTGGAGAATTAAGGGTCTTTTCGCGTTATTTCTTGGGTGTGCCACTTTTTGCACCCGTGACGTATGATTTTCATTTTTGGTGAATTTACTCGATTTCTCGGAACTGTATATTGGGATCTTGTTGACCGGGTTATTATGAGTCTCCTTGGATTTTTCTGCTCCTAATGACTGGTTCCCTTTGATTAAAGTCCCTCTAATTGCCTTTTTGCGAAGTTTTTGGTCCGGTTAGAGTGGGGGGCGAGGCTATATATAGATCCGCATTTGGTCCCTCTGGATTGTTGATTCTTGGTTGTTAGACGAATCGCTGTCAGTCAACTTTATCCTGGAGTCTACGTGAAGCTGTGTGGAAGTGACTTGGAGTTGCTCGTTTGTTTGGTGCCTTGCTGGTGTACGAAGTATCTCTCGCTGTATGCGGAACCATCCTTCCCAAGCTAAGAAGTTTTAACCATTGTGGTGTGTTATATGGTTGGAACCCCGTCGCCTTTTGTGCGGATTCAGTACGTAGAATACTGTTGGATTCACGGTTAAGCCCGCTCGAGATCTTAGGGTGAGTCTCTGGTTCGTTTGTTACTTTTAGAATTGGTTCCTTATTGCGGGGAATATTTTTAGGCTTCTTCGTCTGGGCATCGTCGGATATTTATTCTTCGTCTGGGCATCGTCGGATATTTATTCTTCGTCTGGACCTCTTTGGATATTTATTCTACGTCTGGTGGCCTTTATCCTTTTCTGTGGTGTCTTCGTCTGGGGACGTTTTCGTCTTTGGAGCGGAGGACAACCCTTTCGATCGGAGGACCAGTTTCGTGGAGTGATAACTTTGGCACGACTTGATCGAGTGGATCTAGTGGACCGGGTGGCGTCCTGTAGTGGAGCGTCGGAAGCTGCGGAGAGTTTGCCTTGCTCGGACTGCGGGTGTCTTCGTGGGACGGGGACATTCCTTCGCTGCCGAGGTCAAGGTTTGACTTATATTTATATCTCCACCGGGCCCCTGCGTGGCCCTCGCCCTTGACGCAGTGCTGCCGGAGGTTTATTCGTGTCGTAATTAATTGTATTTTTCTTTCATTGTATAATTTACTTTGGGTGAGCCGTTCACCACTATCGTGTCTTTGTCCGGAAGGTTTCTAACCTCACCTACCCCAACAAACAGCTGTTGCGGTGGACCGTTGTTGTGCGTATGCTGCAACGGTAGCTAGCCTCCCTCAACCTCTTTAATAATTTTTATTTGATTTGAATTTCAATTATATAGATTGATTTAATTTAATTTAATTTAATTTAATTAGATAAGTTTATCTTATCTTTGTCTTCTCTAATTTGGTCGTTTATATTTGATAAACGTTGAGGTTAGGTTAGTCGGGTGAAGGGGTACCGGCAAAGTGTTTCTTTAAGGTTTGAGAATTTTAATTTACAATTTAATTTTGAATTTGAATTGTCCTGGTCATTTGGGACAATAATTTATTTAATATTGCCTTATTTTAATTTATTAATTTTATCCCTTTTTACACTGTTGTTAATCAAATTCCCAACGCTTTTCGGTCGGATTCATTTAATTTAATTTTACGTCTCTGGAGGAATATTATCCCAGATACTGCGGTGAATTTCGTGCTTGGCCAAGAACGTGTTCGTCGGTTGTCGCATTTATCTTTCGGGTTTTTCAGGTTACTTATCGGCACTAACGTTGCCGAAGCGTTGCTATTTGATATTGTGGTGTATTTGATAAATTGTATTATTGTGACTTGTTCTGGTGTGGATTATTTGAACGGTGGTCGACCTTGCTGGTCAGTGGATATTTTCCCGAGATACCGCTGTAATTTCGTGTACTTTTTTTGTCTGTGGGTATTAAATAAGCTTGATTTTCCGGCAACTTTGGTTCTCTTCTTGTCCCTGTGTGGCATCATTTCTCTTTCAGCCAGCTTTCACAATCAAGCGATAGTCCACGGCGGGGTTCAGATTGTGTGGCGCCCATTTCGGAACACCTTGCGGTTGGATGTTGTTTATCCCCACGCCCTCTCCCAGAGTTGGTCGGTGCAACCCCAAGGACTGCATGAGCGCACAGGTAGAGCTCAAGGTTCCGGAACTTATTTTAAAATATTTTATAGGTTTCATCGGGAATAGAAAGTCAAGGTGTTTCAACACTCAGGACGGAAGCCAGAAAACTGGACAACCGGTAAGTAGCTGAACCACACGCCGAGATTATAGGTCTTAAGGGTACATTCTCTTTATGGATTTTCGGGAGAAAATAACATTTACTTAATACGGAATTATGTATAACTAAACTCTGATGGAGTGTATTATCAATATAATTTTTGTTCTTTAAATCAGACAATAGTTTGTTTGTTTTCCTTTGCAATATTTGTAGCGGATCTTTATTTATACATTGGTAAGTGTGATTATCATTCAACAATTCAAGACTCTTGGTAAAGTAAGCCTCTCTTTCCATTAAAACAGTAACAGCACCTTTATCTGCTGTGGTTACAACAATGTCTTTATTATGTTGGAGGAAGGATTTAGTTTTTTTAAACAGTTTGTTGAGGTAATTGTTCAGCCACGTACCGGTATTATCCTTCAAAAAGAAATTGGTTAGAACATTAGTGCCTCTAGCCCTCAAGATATCCCTGTCCGCCTCCGGACAACAAGATAAGAGACCTTCCATCTCCATCAAAAGCCTCCTTATGTTGACATTTTCCCTATCAATTGGCAGGCAGAACTTTGGACCCAGTGACAGGAAGTTAAGTACGTCACCTTTCTATACTTAATTTTTAACGAATCATTAAAATGTGAGTAAGTGTTCATGGGCAAAATTTCCCTTATTATTTTACCAGATACCAAAACCAAGCCCTCCAACCTTGAAATGTTACTTAATGTAATTTGAATTTCCAAATTTAAAGTTTTTGTTGCGGTGTGTGAGCAAAACCTGTTTATCTTCGTGATTAGTCTGCGCTCAGTGGTGTCCAGTAGTCTTGCAGTTTCTTTTGAGCCATCCTGTATATGCCTGGGCACCAGTCCACTCTTCCTGCATTTAATTAGGAATGTACGCCTATTCGCCAGCTTCGCCAGTTTGATGTTGTTTCGTGCTCGCCATCTGTGAAACCACGTTATTGCCGTAGTGTTGATGAATGGTGGTAAAAAATCACATGTTTACGTAGAAATGAGTAAAGTTTCGTCGATCGTTCGATTGGTGTAGAAAAAATTAATTATTTGGGTAATTACGATCAATTGTAGTAAAGAAAACGAGAAACTCTTTTCTTGTGTAGCTATATTTCGGTGTAAGTTTCACACCTTCCTCAGGCTAAACACTAAAAACAATACATGGTCACAAATTGATCGGCAGAAGTATAATACTGCACTTACAATTGAGTGAGTTTGTTAAAACTGTTAACACTATTAAGATGATATGGCGATACATACATAAAACAAGAGCGTCATGTGGCACACGTGCACACACCGTCAAGCGACATTTAGGACTGTTGTCCATGTACACAGATAAGGATGCGCTGAACAGGTTTCAATAATATAGAGAGCGCTGATGCCAACTATATTATATTTACACAACGGAAGTTACAATTAAAAGCAAAATGTGGAGTTATTGGAAATAGCTCTGGATCTCGTTTTATCGACGTTCATGATAAAGGAGTAGATAATAATAATAATAATAATAATAATAATAAAGTACTTTATTGTTAAACTCAGTACAAAACAAAAAATATGATCACATATATAGAAAAGCAATATTACATAATGTAGCAAACAATCATATGGCGTGGTTCAGCTATTCCGCTGTTCTTCCACCAAAACCATACAATATTAACTATGCTGTGTCTTCATCAGTATAGCCACTATAAACAAATGCTTAAATTATACAACAACAAAAGAAAACCAAATATTAATCATGTGTAACTCGACCGCTAACAAAAAAAAGAGTTAAGAAAAGGAAAAAAACACAAATGCTGACTGCGCAATGACGAGCCCTATCCAGCCATTAAAAACTTCCTGTATCTCCGCTTAAAAGCCGCAGAAGACGCACACTCCCTACAAGTCTGTGGAATCGCATTATAAACTTTTTGGATCTGATATGTGAATGATTTTTGAAATTCGGCAGTTTTATGTATTGGTGGTGAAAGGCGACCCTTGAACCTTATATTGAAGGTGTGCACGTCTCCTCTGAATATAATTTTGTTGTACAGGTAGGGTGGTTTCTGCGTCTGAACAAGCGAGTGGTAAAAGCAAGCCGCATGAAGCAACCTCCTTCCCTGCATACTCAACCATTTCAACTGCGGCAGCTTGTGACTTACATGCTCTCTGCGACGTATTCCACATATGAGTCTAATACAAGAATTTTGAACTTTCTGTATTTTGTTCTTTTGAATATATGATAAACATGGGGAGTATAGTATATCACCATAATTAAAAATTGACAGCACTAGGGACTCACAAAGAAATCGTTTAGTATTTGCGTCTAGATACGTTCGATTGGAATATATCACTTTCAGATTACCATAAGCCCGCTGTATGCACTTGTTGATGTGTACGCCGAACGTCAGACCCTCATCCAACCATATACCCAAACTCTTGACATTTTCCTGTATCTTAATTTCCTCGCCATCAACAATTATTTTGATCTTATCCGCCACCACTTTCCTCTTTGCGCTTGGGCCAAATAACATAATGTGCGATTCCTTACCGTTAATTTGTAAACTGTGGCGGCGAGAGGTCTCAACAAGCTTCTCGAGATCTGAATTTATGGAATCACAGCCATCGTTGACATCATTTGCAGAAAAGGAATGGTAAAGCTGGGTGTCGTCAGCGTAAAAGTGAATGCGACAGCGGGACAATGCGGAAACAAAGCCAGACGTGTACACCGTGAACAAGATGGGGGCAAGTATGGACCCCTGCGGCACTCCAGAGTGGAGCGGCAAGGAATCTGACACCTGATCATCTATAACAACTGACTGACATCTGCCGGTCATAAAATCAGACAGTAGGTCGACCGCCATCGCGCCCATCCCCAGATACCGCAGCAAGGCCGAGAAGATTCGATGATCAATAGTGTCAAAAGCCTTAGAATAATCAAGGAGACAAAGGACAGTGACATTCCCCGCATCCAACTCCCTCAGCACGTCATCAACTACATTCAGCATCGCTGTTGTGCAGCTAAACCCAGATCTAAAACCTGACTGAATGTCGGGCAAGATATTATTTGTCTCCAAAAAGGAAACCAATTGCCCACATAAAATCCTTTCTACAACCTTGGAGAGTGCCGGCAAAATACTTATGGGCCGCAGATCGGTAAATGACTCTGGCGCCTTTGTTTTGGGAAGTGGCCTAGTCAGTGCATTTTTCCATATAGCAGGAAACCTACCAGATAGTATGCAGGTATTTACAATTTCTCGTATGTAAGGCACCAGGTGCGGACAACACATTTTTACATTGTCTATAGTGAGACCATCTAAACCAGCCACCTTGCCCCTAATACTATGTATTGCCGCCTCCACATGAAAATCAGTGACGCATTCAAAAGTAAACCCGGTTTCCGATAATTTATTGTTGCTATAAAAATCCAACAGTTGCTGATCACTTGTGCTGTGCGGTACGGAGTCAATAAAAAACTTATTTATTTGGTTTGGTGACTTAAGTTGCACCGGAATTTCAATGCGATGTCTATTAAACATTCCCGAATCCCTCAGCGCACGCCAACCACCGTCAAGCGACATTTAGGACTGTTGTCCATGTACACAGATAAGGATGCGCTGAACAGGTTTCAAGAATATAGAGAGCGCTGATGCCAACTATATTATATTTACACAACGGAAGTTACAATTAAAAGCAAAGTATGGAGTTATTGGAAATAGCACTGGATCTCGTTTTATCGACGTTCATAATAAAGGAGTAGATATTACTTAAGTTCTCCACGTCACTTTTGAAATTAATGGTATGCTCTGTGGCCTTAATATGGTACATTTCGAAAAACATGCGATTTCGGTAACCCAGCTCCTTATCAAGAATCCCGACATTATCAAAATTAAACGTGTGAGAGTGGCCAGACGAATGAGCTGCCAAAGCACATCTAGATTTTCCAGTGTTACAATCACTTCTATGAAGTGACGTACGATTTTTTAACCATTGAGATGTGGTTCCAACATACCCAGCGTCACAATCATTACAATCAACACAGTAAATGACATTCGATTTGTAGTGTGGAGGGTCCTGATCCTTGATAGTACTGAATATGGTATTGATTTTATACGGGTAATGAGAAACTATCTGAGTGTTGTCTGGTAAAGCGTTACTGAAAATGTGTTTGATTTTATTACTAACTGCAGGAATGGATGTTAATTTAAGAAAAGTTGACTTATTTTGTACAGGTTCATCAAATATGCTTCTAGTATAAGTACGAGTTGAAAAAAGTAATTTATTAATGAGTTGGCGAGGGTAACTATTATTTATGAACACGGTTTTTAATTTTTCAAGGGAACTGTTGTAAAACTGTGGACTGCAAATCTTATGAACTCTATTTTTCATACTGGGATCTAATTAAAAATCACTGTAGCTTCACTCTGGATTCTTTCTTGACAACCTTAGATTTTATTTTTGACAACACATATTTTACATTTCAAGACAAAATTTAAAATTTATCTTCAAAAGTTTGGCACACCAATGGGCTCACCGATCAGTCCGATTTTAGCTACCATAGTTATGGACCATGTACTTGACAGTGTGATACCAAAGTTACCATTCAGACTACCATTCATTTTTAAGTTCGTCGATGATATTATTACGTGTGTCCCTCGGGATGGGTTGGAGACCATTTTGTCACTTTTCAATGGTTTTAATGAGCATATCCAGTTCACTGGGGAACTAGAAGTGGATAAGACACTTCCTTTTTTGGATTGTAGGGTTTAGCGTGTGGAGGGTGGGAGTTTGGCTACGTATTGGTACACCAAACCAACGTACTCTGGCAGGTACATTAACTTTTTTTCTGATCACAGTTTTAACCATAAAATCAATACAATCAAAGGTATGAAAAATAGAGTTCATAAGATTTGCAGTCCACAGTTTTACAACAGTTCCCTTGAAAAATTAAAAACAGTGTTCATAAATAATAGTTACCCTCGCCAACTCATTAATAAATTACTTTTTTCAACTCGTACTTATACTAGACGCATATTTGATGAACCTGTACAAAATAAGCCAATTTTTCTTAAATTAACATCCATTCCTGCAGTTAGTAATAAAATCAGACACATTTTCAGTAACGCTTTACCAGACAACACTCAGATAGTTTCTCATTACCCGTATAAAATCAATACCATATTCAGTACTATCAAGGATCAGGACCCTCCACACTACAAATCGAATGTCATTTACTGTGTTGATTGTAATGATTGTGACGCTGGGTATGTTGGAACCACATCTCAATGGTTAAAAAATCGTATGATCACTTCATAGAAGTGATTGTAACACTGGAAAATCTAGATGTGCTTTGGCAGCTCATTCGTCTGGCCACTCTGACACGTTTAATTTTGATAATGTCAGGATTCTTGATAAGGAGCTGGGTTACCGAAATCGCTGGTTTTTGGAAATGTACCATATTAAGGCCACAGAGCATACCATTAATTTCAAAAGTGATGTGGAGAACTTAAGTAATATCGGACGTTACCAACGTGTCGTCATAGCGAGTAGACGTACTCTAGCACGCTGCCTGTGTCACATTAAAAATTTTCCAATATTAGTAACTTATTAGAAACTACAACCGTCTTAAGTGAGCCTACATAGTGTGTGCTTCTGTTAAGTTTAGTCTGGATTGCGTTGCAAGGGCCATTCAAGTGAAATTTGTTGAAATTATTTGCAATCATGTTCACCAAGGGACAAAAACAGGAGATTGTCGATATCATTTCTCAGACAACGGATCAACTGATTAATAAACCAGAATTTACAGAAATTATTGTAAGATGTGTTAAGGAATCGGTTGACAAAATATTAGCACAAGTTATTGCTAATTACGAAACACAGATTGATGACCTTGCTAAACGAAATGATGAACTAAAACTAGAAGTGTCAGAGCTGCAACAGTACTCTAGGAGGAATTCCATACGAATTTTTGGCGTGAAGGAAGTAAATAGTAACAAGAATACCGAAGAAATTGTGATGGATATATTTAGCAATAAATTAAAGGCAGATATTGATATTAGTTCGATTGATCGATGCCACAGAATAGGTCGAAAAGCAGGTTCTAGTGGCAACTCCAAGCCACGCGGTATCCTAGTAAAGTTTACTAGTTACCGTGTGAGGCGGATGATATTTACCTCGAAGTCCAAATTGAAGTCAACTGGTATTGTTATTAAGGAAGATCTCGCAAAGTTTAAAATGGACCTGTATCGTAGTGCTTGTGATAAGTTTCAATATAAAAATGTGTGGACACACGACGGAAATGTTTACGTAGGATTAAATAATGTCAAACATCTGATTAGTTCTAATAATGATTTGAAGTCATTGTCGAATGGTGACTGGGGGCGATGCAGTGGAAGGGTTAGTTTTGCTTTTATTGTGCATTAAGCGTTTCCTTTTGCGTTTTGTTTGGAACTATTGTCAGATTATTACCTATTGTTTTATTTAAGTTTTAGATTTCATTTAAAGTTGATTGATTGACTTTTGTTTTTGTTTAGAGCGGCTTACTTTACTTTGGCTGTGTATTAGCAATTATTTATTTTTGAATCAATTGCTTTGTACTTTACTTTTTAAGTTTTATTTAAGTTTAGGTTATCTTGGGGAAAATTGTTTCATTGCTTAGGGTATTTAGCATTGTATATTATTTTGTGTTCCGTGGATTAATTGAGTTTGCTGGAAGCTCATTTCTGTGTGAAAAATTTGGCTTGATTTGGCTGTATATTGGCTATTGTTACATTTTCTTTTGTTATACTACTGTATCATTTGTTTCTTTTGTTAATACCTGGTACTGAATTTGCATGGTTTGAGTATTTGGCTGTATATTAGCTTCTGTATATTTTTAGAACAATTGCTTTGTGATTGTTTTGCTCAGTTTTATTTTAAAGTAGCAACACCTTGAGGTTTTTATTTGTTTTCTGGAAGTTTTGCTGCATTGCTTAGTTTTTGACGTTTTGTTTTGCTTTATATTATACATATTAATATTTGTATATAGTGTAATCTAATATTTGTGTTATATTGCTGAATCGGGTTGTTTTTTGTTGTTTTTCAAGGGAACTGTTGTAAAACTGTGGACTGCAAATCTTATGAACTCTATTTTTCATACTGGGATCTAATTAAAAATCACTGTAGCTTCACTCTTGATTCTTTCTTGACAACCTTAGATTTTATTTTTGACAACACATATGTTACATTTCAAGACAAAATTTACTTCAAAAGTTTGGCACACCAATGGGCTCACCGATCAGTCCGATTTTAGCTACCATAGTTATGGACCATGTACTTGACAGTGTGATACCAAAGTTACCATTCAGACTACCATTCAATTTTAAGTTCGTCGATGATATTATTACGTGTGTCCCTCGGGATGGGTTGGAGACCATTTTGTCACTTTTCAATAGTTTTAATGAGCATATCCAGTTCACTGGGGAACTAGAAGTGGATAAGACACTTCCTTTTTTGGATTGTAGGGTTGTGCGTGTGGAGGGTGGGAGTTTGGCTACGGATTGGTACACCAAACCAACGTACTCTGGCAGGTACATTAACTTTTTTTCTGATCACAGTTTTAACCATAAAATCAATACAATCAAAGGTATGAAAAATAGAGTTCATAAGATTTGCAGTCCACAGTTTTACAACAGTTCCCTTGAAAAATTAAAAACAGTGTTCATAAATAATAGTTACCCTTGCCAACTCATTAATAAATTACTTTTTTCAACTCGTACTTATACTAGACGCATATTTGATGAACCTGTACAAAATAAGTCAACTTTTCTTAAATTAACATCTATTCCTGCAGTTAGTAATAAAATCAGACACATTTTCAGTAACGCTTTACCAGACAACACTCAGATAGTTTCTCATTACCCGTATAAAGTCAATACCATATTCAGTACTATCAAGGATCAGGACCCTCCACACTACAAATCGAATGTCATTTACTGTGTTGATTGTAATGATTGTGACGCTGGGTATGTTGGAACCACATCTCAATGGTTAAAAAATCGTATGTCACTTCATAGAAGCGATTGTAACACTGGAAAATCTAGATGTGCTTTGGCAGCTCATTCGTCTGGCCACTCTGACACGTTTAATTTTGATAATGTCAGGATTCTTGATAAGGAGCTGGGTTACCGAAATCGCTGGTTTTTGGAAATGTACCATATTAAGGCCACAGAGCATACCATTAATTTCAAAAGTGATGTGGAGAACTCAAGTAATATCGGACGTTACCAATGTGTCGTCATAGCGAGTAGACGTACTCTAGCACGCTGCCTGTGTCACATTAAAAATTTTCCAATATTAGTAACTTATTAGAAACTACAACTGTCTTAAGTGAGCCTACATAGTGTGTGCTGTTAAGTTTAGTCTGGATTGCGTTGCAAGGGCCATTCAAGTGAAATTTGTTGAAATTGTTTGCAATCATGTTCACCAAGGGACAAAAACAGGAGATTGTCGATATCATTTCTCAGACAACGGATCAACTGATTAATAAACCAGAATTTACAGAAATTATTGTAAGATGTGTTAAGGAATCGGTTGACAAAATATTAGCACCAAGTTATTGCTAATTACGAAACACAGATTGATGACCTTGCTAAGCGAAATGATGAACTAAAACTAGAAGTGTCAGAGCTGCAACAGTACTCTAGGAGGAATTCCATACGAATTTTTGGCGTGAAGGAAGTAAATAGTAACGAGAATACCGAAGAAATTGTGATGGATATATTTAGCAATAAATTAAAGGCAGATATTGATATTAGTTCGATTGATCGATGCCACAGAGTAGGTCGAAAAGCAGGTTCTAGTGGCAACTCCAAGCCACGCGGTATCCTAGTAAAGTTTACTAGTTACCGTGTGAGGCGGATGATATTTACCTCGAAGTCCAAATTGAAGTCAACTGGTATTGTTATTAAGGAAGATCTCGCAAAGTTTAAAATGGACCTGTATCGTAGTGCTTGTGATAAGTTTCAATATAAAAATGTGTGGACACACGACGGAAATGTTTACGTAGGATTAAATAATGTCAAACATCTGATTAGTTCTAATAATGATTTGAAGTCATTGTCGAATGGTGACTGGGGGCGATGCAGTGGAAGGGTTAGTTTTGCTTTTATTGTGCATTAAGCGTTTCCTTTTGCGTTTTGTTTGGAACTATTGTCAGATTATTACCTATTGTTTTATTTAAGTTTTAGATTTCATTTAAAGTTGATTGATTGACTTTTGTTTTTTGTTTAGAGCGGCTTACTTTACTTTGGCTGTGTATTAGCAATTATTTATTTTTGAATCAATTGCTTTGTACTTTACTTTTTAAGTTTTATTTAAGTTTAGGTTGTCTTGGGGAAAATTGTTTCATTGCTTAGGGTATTTAGCATTGTATATTATTTTGTGTTTCGTGGATTAATTGAGTTTGCTGGAAGCTCATTTCTGTGTGAAAAAATTGGCTTGATTTGGCTGTATATTGGCTATTGTTACATTTTCTTTTGTTATACTACTGTATCATTTGTTTCTTTTGTTAATACCTGGTACTGAATTTGCTTGGTTTGAGTATTTGGCTGTATATTAGCTTCTGTATATTTTTAGAACAATTGCTTTGTGATTGTTTTGCTCAGTTTTATTTTACAGTAGCAACACCTTGAGGTTTTTATTTGTTTTCTGGAAGTTTTGCTGCATTGCTTAGTTTTTGACGTTTTGTTTTGCTTTATATTATACATATTAATATTTGTATATAGTGTAATCTAATATTTGTGTTATATTGCTGAATCGGGTTGTTTTTTGTTGTTATTAATATTATTAATGATAATATTATTATCATTATTTAATTTTGATTTCCTTGAATATTTGAATTTGCATTGTGGGTGACTCGACCGTATAGGGATAAATATTTAGCGTTTTCATTTAATTGTGCCAGTGACTTGCTTTTGTTTAGCTTTGTTTAACTTGTACTCCATATAGTTCACTTACTGAATAGTGTGATTAGTGTGATTACATGGCTTTGCTTGAGTTTTATTAGTGTTGTTCAATTATGCTTTCATTGTGTCACTTAAACGTTAGATCACTGGTGCCATCTTTTGATAGTTTTAAGAGTCTGGTTGAGGGGAAGTATGATATTATTTCTCTGGGTGAGACTTGGCTTACCGACGGGATCAGATCGGAAAATATCGGTATTCCTGAGTACACTATGTTGCGTGGAGACAGAGCGTCGCGTGGCGGCGGTGTTGCCTTTTATGTTCGCAGGGGTATAAATTTTGCAGTGCTTGATACGTCAAATAAAATTGAGCAACTGTGGATGACATGTCGATTGTCTGGGTTTGTGCTTGGGGTTGGAGTCGTTTATAGACCGCCTGATTATAATTACAGCAATTTTATAGACGAGTTGGAAACAGTTCTTTCGGGTGTGGTGCCGATGGTGGACGAAGTGATCGTTATGGGTGACCTGAACATTGACATGAGTAATGTTGGTGTAAGGTCCATCGCGCTCTCCGATATGATGGACTCATTTGACCTTTCGCAGATTGTCGATGTTCCAACTAGGGTTACCGGAACAACGTCATCACTTATTGATCTAATTATCACCGGCAACAATATTGTAGAGTCCTGCGGAGTTTGTGAAGTGCCCGATATTTCGGACCATTGTTTGGTATTCTGTCAATTAAAAATCTCAAGACAACTCCTTAACCCAGTAACGAAGAAGGTCCGAAACTTTAGAACCTTTAATTACGAGTCGTTTATGCATGACATATATCAGACTCCTTTTTACTTGATATTTGATATGCACGATGTAAATGATAAGGCTGCGTATGTGACGAACAACATATTGAAGGTTTTAGATATGCATGCTCCAATCAGAACTTGTAAATTTGATAGGCCGAGAGCTCCATGGGTGACTGATGTGATTAAACTAATGCAAGGTTTAAGAGACAAGGCCTTCAAAAAATATAGATTGACCAAATCACCAGAAAAATGGGAATACTATAAAGTATTGCGAAATTTGGTGACTGCTTCTATAATCCGAGAGCGTAGGGCGTATCTGGCTTCGCGGTTGAGCATCACGGGTGATGGTTGGCGTGCGCTGAGGGATTCGGGAATGTTTAATAGACATCGCATTGAAATTCCGGTGCAACTTAAGTCACCAAACCAAATAAATGTTTTTTATTGACTCCGTACCGCACAGCACAAGTGATCAGCAACTGTTGGATTTTTATAGCAACAATAAATTATCGGAAACCGGGTTTACTTTTGAATGCGTCACTGATTTTAATGTGGAGGCGGCAATACATAGTATTAGGGGCAAGGTGGCTGGTTTAGATGGTCTCACTATAGACAATGTAAAAATGTGTTGTCCGCACCTGGTGCCTTACATACGAGAAATTATAAATACCTGCATACTATCTGGTAGGTTTCCTGCTATATGGAAAAATGCACTGACTAGGCCACTTCCCAAAACAAAGGCGCCAGAGTCATTTACCGATCTGCGGCCCATAAGTATTTTGCCGGCACTCTCCAAGGTTGTAGAAAGGATTTTATGTGGGCAATTGGTTTCCTTTTTGGAGACAAATAATATCTTGCCCGACATTCAGTCAGGTTTTAGATCTGGGTTTAGCTGCACAACAGCGATGCTGAATGTAGTTGATGACGTGCTGAGGGAGTTGGATGCGGGGAATGTCACTGTCCTTTGTCTCCTTGATTATTCTAAGGCTTTTGACACTATTGATCATCGAATCTTCTCGGCCTTGCTGCGGTATCTGGGGATGGGCGCGATGGCGGTCGACCTACTGTCTGATTTTATGACCGGCAGATGTCAGTCAGTTGTTATAGATGATCAGGTGTCAGATTCCTTGCCGCTCCACTCTGGAGTGCCGCAGGGGTCCATACTTGCCCCCATCTTGTTCACGGTGTACACGTCTGGCTTTGTTTCCGCATTGTCCCGCTGTCGCATTCACTTTTACGCTGACGACACCCAGTTTTACCATTCCTTTTCTGCAAATGATGTCAACGATGGCTGTGATTCCATAAATTCAGATCTCGAGAAGCTTGTTGAGACCTCTCGCCGCCACGGTTTACAAATTAACGGTAAGAAATCGCACATTATGTTATTTGGCCCAAGCGCAAAGAGGAAAGTGGTGGCGGATAAGATCAAAATAATTGTTGATGGCGAGGAAATTAAGATACAGGAAAATGTCAAGAGTTTGGGTATATGGTTGGATGAGGGTCTGACGTTCGGCATACACATCAACAAGTGCATACAGCGGGCTTATGGTAATCTGAAAGTGATATATTCCAATCGAACGTATCTAGACGCAAATACTAAACGATTTCTTTGTGAGTCCCTAGTGCTGTCAATTTTTAATTATGGTGATATACTATACTCCCCATGTTTATCATATATTCAAAAGAACAAAATACAGAAAGTTCAAAATTCTTGTATTAGACTCATATGTGGAATACGTCGCAGAGAGCATATAAGTCACAAGCTGCTGCAGTTGAAATGGTTGAGTATGCAGGGAAGGAGGTTGCTTCATGCGGCTTGCTTTTACCACTCGCTTGTTCAGACGCAGAAATCACCCTACCTGTACAACAAAATTATATTCAGAGGAGACGTGCACACCTTAAATATAAGGTTCAAGGGTCGCCTTTCACCACCAATACATAACACTGCCGAATTTCAAAAATCATTCACATATCAGATCCAAAAAGTTTATAATGCGATTCCACAGACTTGTAGGGAGTGTGCGTCTTCTGCGGCTTTTAAGCGGAGATACAGGGAGTTTTTAATGGCTGGGTAGGGCTCGTCATTGCGCAGTCAGCATTTGTGTTTTTTTTTTCTTTTCTTAACTCTTTTTTTTGTTAGCGGTCGAGTTACACATGATTAATATTTGGTTTTCTTTTGTTGTTGTATAATTTAAGCATTTGTTTATAGTGGCTATACTGATGGAGACACAGCATAGTTAATATTGTATGGTTTTGGTGGAAGAACAGCGGAATAGCTGAACCACGCCATAGGATTGTTTGCTACATTATGTAATATTGCTTTTCTATATATGTAATCATATTTTTTGTTTTGTAATGAGTTTAACAATAAAGTACTTTATTATTATTATTATTATTATTATCTACTCCTTTATCATGAACGTCGATAAAACGAGATCCAGTGCTATTTCCAATAACTCCACACTTTGCTTTTAATTGTAACTTCCGTTGTGTAAATATAATATAGTTGGCATCAGCGCTCTCTATATCATTGAAACCTGTTCAGCGCATCCTTATCTGTGTACATGGACAACAGTCCTAAATGTCGCTTGACGGTGTGTGCACGTGTGCCACATGACGCTCTTGATTTATGTATGTACCGCCATGTCATTTTAATAGTTTTAACAGTTTTAACAAACTCACTCAATTGTAAGTACTGTATTATACTTCTTCCGATCAATTTGTGACCATATATTGTTTTTAGTGTTTAGCCTGAGGAAGGTGTGAAACTTACACCGAAATATAGCTACACAAGAAAAGAGTTTCTCGTTTTCTTTACTACAATTGATCGTAATTACCCAAATAATTAATGTTATATATATATATATATATATATATATATATATATATATATATATATATATATATATATATATATATATATATATATATATATATAAAGGAGAAAGGTAATTTGTCGGGCAATTCCGTCATACGAAGAAGCAACCGTAGACACGTGTTTCGGACTATTAGTCCTCATCAGTACAGTATAAGGGGGGTGCGCAATATCGCCAATTTGGTGCTTCAGTCACAACATCTTCAGGATTCGAAGACAAGATGTGACGTCTTGGGGACTCATTTGCAGCTCTCGTGATATTACCTATACAAATACAGTAGGTGCCCAAAAGAGAATAATACTAATTCCGCGGTTGGTGGTACCATATGGTACTAATTTGGTAAAAATGATACCTATCTGCAAAGTTTCATCTGTGCGTGGACGGATGTAAATTAAACCGATATTGCCACTTTCATAAAATTGTGAAACAACGTATATTCCATGTCTGCGACGAATGTTTTCTTCGTTGGCAAATATATTGTGATATATCAAATAGAGCAAACAGGATCAAGTCCGGAAAGAAACAATAAATTAACAGAAGGGGCTTTGCACGCAGACAACAGTAGACAGGATAATAATCCCCAAATTGACGTGTTATACAGAATCGTGTAAACGTCGTAGAACACAAGAAGTTGGTATTTCAGTTTACTTTCCACGGAACTGATTTATTTGCCCGATAACACGTACCTGTGTAGTGCGGAACGCCACATAGTATGCTTTATCCTTATTCCATTGCTGTTAACGGTGGAGCGATGATAAGGGACGTGTGTATACGTGCCGAATTCAAATTCTACGAGGGTGTAGTTTAGATGTAACGTTCCACTCCTACGAATTGTAGGCAGCAACCCAATTAACCGGGAATATAAATTACCCTTGCCACCGGTACACATAGAAATTCATGCAAATCTGATGCGGGAGAAAAGTTGGCCGGTAATTTATCTATAGACGATTGTGTACAGTGATTTATTTTATCTTATTTATTTTTGTAGATTTATGTTTGTCGGTGCACGTGGATATTGATCTTTTTACATTCTTTGGTTTCGGTCATATTATTACTTAACACATTCAGTGTAGGCAATTGTAACTACTTGTATTCGTTATGGACTAAGTGATTAATAGGACAACGAAATAGAGAATTATTATTATTAATATTCATGCCGCATGAGTCATGCAGAATTAACGCAACATGGCACGGGTAGCGGATAAGCAGTAATAGCTGGAAAATGATTTCTGCAGAGCTATACATTGTTATAACTGAAAAGATTTTTACACAAAAACTTATAAAAAAATAATATCAACAAATTAGCGTGTTCTTTAGTTAATTTTTAAAACGTTGGCATAACTCCTTATTAATTTAAAATTTTATTACCTATTTCAAACAAGCGGTGATTTATTATAAATAGTGGCAATTTCAAATCATAAAACATAGATACCTTCTTATCAGAAACACTCTCCTTTATCGTGTCACATGATTATAGATAGTGCAAACTTTATCATAAAACACCAACACTTATTATGACCAACGCTCGGATACAGTTTTAACTGGATCGGAGTCGTCGATTCCAAAGATTTAATACTAATATTGAAGAAATAACGAGTTCATTGACTTTATTTTATATTGTTTTAACCAACTCAACCAAAAGTGGGTCAACAACAGCGTGTAAGCAACATCCCAAAATCAAATCCAATTACAACACAAAAAACAAATACAAGCACAACATATGCACAAGCCACAGATTCCTCAAAAAAGACAAGCCACCAAAAAAAATCTAGAAAGGATGGACAAAATCGAAGAGAGATTATCTAGAACAGTAAAAGACACACACACTTAAGATGACTAACGATTTACGAATCGCAACTTGGAATGCTAACGAAAATTGGAAATAGAAGTGTTCTTAAACACACATAAAATCGATATTTGTCTGGTTTCTGAAACACACTCAAGAAATCAGACATATCTAAAGCTGAATGGATATCAGGTGTATAAAGCATGACATCCGTATCACCAAGCTGAGGAGGAACTGCCGTAATAATAAAAATTACCATAAATCATAATGAGGAGTGCCATGTCAAGAGTGCAGTAGTACAACTTACGGTCGTTGGTATAAAATCAGCCAAACAGAATTTTACTGTGAGTGCGATATATTTCCCCCAAAGTTCAATCTCAAAAAATCAGAGTATAATAAATTCTTAGATCATGTCGGGGAAAGGTTTATACTGGGTGGTGATTATAACTCCAAACATCCAGACTGGGGCTCCAGACTGATAACTACAAAAGGGAGAGAGCTTAGAAAAGCAATCCAAGAAAGAGGATTTCGATTCCATTCTATAGGTAAGCCTTCCTATTGGCCTACTGGCCAAGACACAACGCCGGATCTTTTAGACTTCTTTATAATAAGAACATTTTCACCGAACCTCATTGATATTGAGGAGAACTTTGATCTGGACTCTGATCACTCCGTCAAGACTAATGACTGTAAGCGAAAGCATAATCAAAAAGCAATGTACCCCAACCTTGACCAATAAAACTACAGACTGGGTAAGCTTTAAAAAGGAGCTTGAAAACACAATACAGCTAAATATCCAGCTTAAAACCAGTGATCAGCTCGACGTAGAAGCTGAGAAATTCATCAACACCATCCAGAAAGCCGCCTGGAACAACACTTATGAAATCACCCACATAACTATTGGTAATAATTATCCTATAGAAATTAGAGAAATGGTCAAGCAAAAGGACGAGCTAGAAGAAGTTGGCAGCAGTCACGAGATCCAGCTGATAAAACCATACTTAATAATAAATCCCAACAACTTGAACGAGAAATTCAAAAACTAAAAGAGGCATCATTGGAATCCGTCTTAACTAAATTGACTCCCGATAGAGAAACAGATTACTCGCTGTGGAAACCAGTGAGGAAATACAAGAGGCCAGTGGCCCATGTCCCACTTATAAGACGAAGAGACGTTACCTGGGCAAGAGACAATAAACAGAAGGCTGATATTTTTGCAGAACATATAACAGGAATCTTCCAGCTCCACAACATCGAATCAGAGCCAATCACGAATGAAGATATAATCTGTGAAGAAGAAGCCATACAGCTAGTTACTCCGAAGAAAGTTGCCAGAGAAATCAAGACAAACCTGAATCAAAAGAAGGCACCTGGATATCACAGGAGAAGTTCTTAAGCAATTACCTAAACCAGGTATTGTTATACTGACGTATCTAATAAAGGCATCGTTCAGATTAAAATACGTCCCACATGCCTGGAAAGTAGCAGAAGTTATCATGGTACCAAAACTAGGCAAACCACCGAACGCGGCCAAATCATATCGCTCAATATCACTGTTACCAATGATATCGAAACTCTTTGAAAAGTTGCTTCTAAAGAGAATGAAACCTCTCATTGAAAGAAAGGAACTAATTCCTAATCACCAATTTGGTTTTAGGGAAAAACATTCCACTATAGATCAAGTCCATAGAATAACAGATATCATAGAAATAATTAGAAGAAAAGCTTATTTACTCAACAATCTTTCTTGATGTGACACAAGCTTTCGATAAGGTTTGGCACGAAGGATTGATACACACACTAAAGAGTATTTTACCATTACAATACGTCGAGCTGCTACCATCCTATGTATCTGATAGACTATTCAGAATAAAACAGATCGATGAATACTCGGAACTAAAAGAAGTAACAGCTGCTGTACCCCAGGGTAGTGTAGTGGAACCTATTGTCTATCTACTATATACAAGTGACCTACCACAGTTGGGAAATGTAACAGTCGCCACATTCGCAGATAACACGGGTTTAATGGCAGTGGGATCAACTTTTGGAGAATCTACTAGGAATCTTCAACAAGCTAGTAATAAAATATATAAATGGAGAAAAAATGGAAGACCAAGCTCAGCGAATTGAAGTCTGTCCACTTTAACTTTACAAACAAAAGAATCGAGGACATACCTCATGTCAAGATTAACGCCGCCATAGTTCCTTATGCGAACACTGCAAAGTTTTTGGGTATGACTCCGGATACAAAATTAAGGTGGAAAGAACATGTTAAGAAGAAGAGAGTAGAACTTATCCTGAAATACAGAGAACTGTACTGGCTTCTGGGAAGAAACTCTCAGTTGTCAGTACAGAACAAACAACAAGTTTACAACCAAATACTAAAACCGATTTGGTTATACGCCATCCAGCTTTGGGGTTGCGCGAAAAACTCCAATATGGTTAACGCTCCTTGGTACATACGGAATAGTGCCCTGCATCGTGATATTGAAGTCCCACAAGTCATACAAGAGATAAATACATTCGCCACTAAGCATAAATCTTGCCTAAGCCATCACGTTAACGTAGAGGCCATGCAGCTACAGGACACCCAGAATCTAGTGAGAAGATTAAAAAGAACTAAACCCTTCGAACTAGTGAACAAGTGAAATGTGCAGAGCAAAAGCAGAGCAAAGTGAATGAATGAGTGCTTCTTGTTTAGGCCATTGAAAATATAGGACATCAGTGGATAGCCTATTAGAGACAAGTACCTAGTTTTAAGAATTCAGATTTAAATTGATAGTTAATCTTTTAGATTAGTTTCAATATGATAAATAATAAATTAAAGTAGAGGAAATTCTGAATAACTTTTGTCTACGACATTTTTTGGGAATATTAATAGTTTAGCTTTTCTCAGACTGGTCGAGATATCCATTGTTACGTATGGGTGGTTCTGTAGAATCCGTATCGCCAAGTCCCTCCACGCTACAATGCCAGCATTCTCTGGCGGCATCGGCAACCCCAAAACTCGCATTTAACTCATTATGCTGGTATGCTACCCAGGTGCGTCATGTGTCGACTGCTACTTGGAGATGAACACCATCCGTATATTCATCTCTTCGTGATCCCGGAGCAGCCACGTGCATCCAGTGAGAACGGACATATGCATATTCTTCCTTGCAGTGACGGCATCAACTTTCAGTAATTAAACCAAAATATTAAATACACTATGTACTAACTTATTTCTAAGACGAAGAGTTGAGCGTTATTTGACCCTAACGCTATCCATACATTTGGCTTTGGAACGTCATATTTCTTGGAGGTGTGAGAAATTTTACAAATCCTCCCTACAAATTGACTGCCTACACAATTTGCATTTAAATTTTCCACCAAGACCAAAATGAGCCGTTCCCGATCTTCCTTGGGATCATTTTGCGCATCAACCATGTTACGTACATACCTCCTAATGGGTATGGCCCAGGCCAGGGTGGGGGAAAATAAACCTCACACTGGTTTTACAGGCAAAAAATTAAGGAAGTTACGACCATATTTATGAAATGACCTTTTTCGTTTTTTCATAATAGCTCGGAACCAATTAGAAATTCTACTGTTATCTTTGTTGTATAATTATATATGGAAGTGTTAGTTCCTGAAGAGTATACTTCCTCCCATACGTGTATACTGTACGTACTCCGTTTATATGCATATGTATACGAGTGACAGTTTGTACAATAAACCAGTTATGCGAGGATGTAGTCGTTTTATTATTTACTACAAGAGTATCTAATATAAGAAAAATATAGAAGATAAAACAGTATGACAGCGGTAAACTGAAGAAAGCAGAAGTAAGAGTATCAAAATAAAATACGATGTCCGTGAATAAACAGGCAGATGAAAATATAATCTACAAAACAAAAGCACAGCAGCCATGTGGTTCTTGCGACAAAATGGTGTATACAATAAACGTGAGCAATAACTGGGAAAAATTTAGAAGAAAATTTGAGATATATATAGAAGCTTTTTACGATGAAGACATTCCAGAAAAGAAAAAGTGCGCGTTATTATTCCTATGCAATGGGGGATGAAGCTGACGAAATATATTCAACCTTCGAAATAAAAGAAGAAGACAAATATGCAAGTATGAACATATAATAGAAAAATTTGATGAATATTTTAAACCAAAGGTAAACATCACATATGAACGTTACTACATATTCCTAAACCGTAAAATGAGAAATGAAGAGAGTTACGAACAGTATATGACAGCGTTCAAGAACCTCAGCGAAACGTGTAAGTTCGGAACATTGAAAGAAGAGCTAATACGACACGTATTTGTATGCGGAATACAAAAAAGTGACGTCAAGGAAAACCTTTTGAAAATACAAGATCTGACTATAGAGAAAGCCTTTGAACATATGCAGAGCAAAAGAACTAGCATCGAAACAAGTACAAGAACTACAACACCAGGAAGGAGACAGTAAAGAACTACTGTACATGAAGAAAAGGAAAAACGATGGATTCAAAGGAAAATCTTGCAGCAGATGTGAGAAGCAGCATGAGTATGGTAAATGCCCAGTATGGAAAAGCATGTAAAAATTGCGGAGGTATGAACCACTTCGGAGCTGTATGCAGAGGAAGACAACGACAAACACCGAGACAAGGAGTTAGGCGTTCATATCCAGGCAAGATCAGAGAAGTTATAGCAGAACAACAAGAAGAAGACACCGATAGCAAGGACGAGTATGTAATAAATAGTATCATAAAAAATGTAAGTAGTTTAAAGTCAAACAAAAACTATTGGAATAAAACTTTACAAATTAATAACGTAGAATTAGACTCAGGTGCAGACTGTAATCTCATTTCATTGAACGATTTTAAAAACTTAGGGTATAAATTTGAAAAATAAAAGAAACCAATGATTTGATACCAACTTATACAAATGACAAGATTCCGTTAAAAGGTGTTTGCATATTAGGTTGTAAATATAAAAATAAAATATATAATTATTAAATTTTATGTAGCCGATGTATATAAGAGTAATATTCTGGGACTAAATACATGCAATGAACTTAAAATAATACAAAAAATAGACCATATTAATCTAGACCATTTTAAAGATCTGTTTGATGGTAAAATAGGATGCTTAAAAGAAAAAATTTAATTAGAAGTAAATAATAAGATAGAAGCAACCATTGCTCCTTACCGTAGAATTCTCTTAACTTTACATAATACCTTAAAGCACGAATTAGAAAGATTAACAAAACAAAAAATTATAGAACCAATCAGCGACCATACAAGATGGGTTAGCAACATTGTCTTCGTACAGAAACCCAACAATAAAATAAGAATTTGTCTATACCCGTATCAACTTAACAAAACAATCAAAAGAGCTCACTATCCTTTTCCAACATCAGAAGAACTTACGGCGAAACTCGAGGGTGCCAAATATTTTACAAAATTAGATGCCAACTCTGGGTATTGGATGTTACCCCTTGAAGAAGAAAGCTCTAGGGTATGTACATTTTAAACGCCATTTAGACGATACAAATTTAGGAGACTTCCATTCGGATTGAACTGTGTCGTGAAAATCTTCCACTGAATCATAGCACAGACATTCGATAACTTGGAAGGAGTAATATCATTTCAGGATGATATCCTGATATATGCAAATAACATTGATGAATTAGATAAGAGAACTGTAGAAGTATTAACCCGAGCAAAGGACAAAGGAATAAAATTCAATCCAAACAAATGTCAATTCAAAATGAACGAAGTAACATTTTTAGGACATAAATTTGATAAACAGGAATTAAGATAGATGAAGAAAAAATAAATGCAGTTAAGGAATTGGAAACTCCTACAAATAAAAAGTCTTTACAGAGAATCATTGGATTTTTTAACTACCTAAGTAAATACTACCTAAGTAAATACCTAAGTAAATACGTAATTTTTCAGAATTAACAGCAAATCTTCGTGAGTTATTAAAGGACGACATAGTGTTTCAATGGACAACTCAACTAGAAAACGATTTTAAAAAATATAGAAGATAAAACAATCTCAATGAATTATTAGAGAACACACCACTTTAAACTATGTTTGTCCATAACGAACCGTCTTTCTACCTCTAATAATAACAAGAGTACCCATACAGTTCAACGTCCGTGGAGACTAGAGATAATTTGTGCTAATAACCGCCATAAACTTCACACTCAAATTCATCAAATTCAATTGTTTTCTTTACTCATTTCTTGTTTTAAATTTAGAGAACTTACAACATTTCATACAAAATAAGCTTTTCTGAAATGTTAATAGTATAACATTTGGTGAGTGTATATCATACATACTTTCCTGAACATACGTTCGAAAGTAATATTTAGGCGAATACCGTTTCGAAAAAATGTCGCTCTGTTAGCAAACGTATATACTAGAAACTATTAAAGCGATCATTACACATTTGAAGAAGATTTGCTGACGGATGCGTCCATATTTCGAACCCATTTCCGAGTGAAATATTGACAAACACGGAACCCTTTCAGCAAAATATCCGTTTGAAGTATGGATACAGAGGGTACAAAGCTTGAAAACATTTCATCTAGCTACCTGTTTGCGGCACGTACCGTTTCGTTCAGCTGCCATTGCTTGTCGAAAATACGGGTATATACATGTAGGTATATAAGGTACGTCGCTAGTGGCGACAGGCGAGAATGGGGTATTCCGAATCCGCGCAACATGACGAATACCGTGGGCTTCTTGGGATTTCTGATTCTGAAATATGCAGATAAGTTCCGGCTGCGACTGGGAATGTGATTCGATTCTCCGCTCGGGGTATCCCATGGGAGAACTGCCGGTGCATGCGACATAAACGACACTCACAATAAAACTCATTTTGGGAAAAAGACGAAACCGTTCGAACTGCTGGATTTCTTGTCCTACAACTGCCCTTCAATCTAACCTTATCGAGATTATTTTCTATGACTATATTAGGTAAATATAGTTGATTCTGTTTATATGGTGATAGTCCAAATAATAACAAAATAGTATATATTTTGAAACATATTAGTACACAACATATGACAATACACCACGGTCACCAAACTTATCTCATCTTATCCAAACTCATACGACTAAATTGTATCCATTATGTGCGATTATAACGTTTTATCTACCGCAGAAAAAACAATTAAAACGCCGGAGTTTTAATTGTTTTTGGATGTTCTTATTGTCTATATCTTGCGTTAAGTTTGCCGAACACGATTTAATCGTTGCCTATGGATTGTTAATACTGATTTGGAGCACGAAACCTAACAAGATTTTTGAAACCTTTGTTTTTGACGTAATATTGAAGTTTAGTTTGACTTGTAGTCCGATGATGCCCTAAAGGGTGAAACATGTAACTACGTAATAAAATTAAGCTGAACAGGAAGAACAAACACCATTTTATTATTGAATACATCTGTTTTTCTGCGTTTTGGTTCGTTAAATAATTATTGTTTAGATGTAAATTATAGACGTATGTTACTTGTTCTTGTTCTTTTGTTTGTTTTTGCGAAGATTGTATCGGAACTGCAATCAACGTTTTGTGAGTATGTCACATCACTTCCAACCAAGTCTTCTTTTTTATGTTTATGTCATGTTTAAATAAAGAGCACTTCCAACATCAGCCTGAAAACCAGCCTGAATACATTGCGTTCCTTTTTTTAGATATTTTTTATTTGAAGATGTAATTTTTATGTGAAAAACGAACAGCAAAGACCTCAGCGTCCGACAAGTGCAAACTGCCATAATTTCAGTTCAATGAAAAGCGATGTTGATTGATTGATAGTTCCAAATCACTGCAAACAAAAATCTGCTCTTATGCAAGAACATAAAAATTTCTAAAAATCTACAGCCCAATACATGTAGTACAATATGAAAACCAGGTAACCAAAAATACTTCAAAAATTTCAAAATCAAACATTGCGCCCATAATAAAACTAAACGTTGGCCATAGTTTCTCCACCATCTTTAAAGATAACTCAAATTCGCAATTGGACTTTTCGTGCCTATGCTATGGAATCGTTTTTTTTTTCTTCAATGCAAACGTCCAATTGAACTGCTTTTTTGAGTATAACAGCAAAAAAATGTTCCTAAATTTCCTAAATGTTCCTAAATTTCACCCTGTATACTAAAAAAATCAGCCTGTATACGATGCTATAACATCTCTACTGTTCCTTTTGACCAAAAGAAAACCGATGTCATTACCTACTAATTTCAGTACACCTTTCATTTCATATTAAGTTCATCCGATATCAGAAATGTTGCATTGCCAGACATAAAGCAACATCAGATTGGATTAAAACGTTCAATTATTGCAAATATGGTATGTTTTCAATCTTCACAATATAAGCAATTAGTTTATCAAAGAAATGCTTGAATTTAATTAATATCCTTGGAAATATCAGCAATTGAAAATTTGTATCGTTTTTTTGGCCCACAGTATACATATAATACACTGGTGCAAGCTTACCGCCCAGTTGACATCGTGCAAAATTGCTAAACTGGCACAGCTCATGCAGGTTTAAATTTTTATTCCGAATCAGTGTACACTGTACACGTTTGCTACCCTACGTAACATAGGGGTGTCTCCGTAAAGTTTTTGTTAATAAAAGGTCCGCATTAATTCCTTCAACAAATAAATGATTTATTTGATCAAAGAATAAGTTATTGAAAAATTTAAATATCGCATTTTAACCCAACAAACAATTTCGTAATTTAAAGATCATAATTATCATAATAACTCAATAAATCTCCTTCCTTATAATAAACAAATTGTAAATTTTAACTGAAATCATCCATTTTTTAAGACAGGTTCTTTCTAGCAAACAAATGCATGTTTATCCGCAAAGAAGTATTTCTATGCCTCTATTGAAACACCAGATTTGTTTGAGTCACTGCATATTTATTTATGTGCGCACAGGCTCTTAGAAAAATACCGCAATTGTGTCTCGTTTAGATTCATTCGTACCCTAACCGGCAGCCTTTGTTTTCAATGGTCTAAATCTGCTTTGTTCCATACCTATGTCTGGCCTTATAAGTCATTTGCGGGAGAAATATTTAGGTGATAATAGTTAAACAAATATTGGATTGAAATTCATTATGGTCTACGTTAAATCTTACCAGACACACGAATGAATTGACGACAGTACATGTGAAGATCGGAGAACAGAAGGAAAGCACCTGAAGTTCAATTTACACTTAAAAGAGAAAGAGACAAGAACGCCACGTTTGATCTGACGCTGAGGCGCCGGAGAACGTTCGGCGTCAATCAACGGGACAACGAAGCCAGCGTCTACTTTTGGTGACGACGTCTGCACCTTTCAGAATACGTCCATAGTAAACACACACATACACACACATACGACATACATACACATACATCATGGGAAGCGTCGACAGGGCCGTGTGTGGTCTGCACAGTACTTTTGTGACTTCGATTGCAGTTCGCTCAATAATGGAATTTCTTTGTTACAACATCTACCTTTAAAGCCAAGACGTGAAGATATTTAAGCACTACGAATATACGTTAGTTTGCTATTTTGAAACTCAAACGCTACGAGTCAGTAGTTATAAGCAATTTATTGTAAATACATAGTCCAAATAATCATCAACGGATATTACTGTAAATTACTGACAGTAAAATACATACATATTCCGCACTTTTTAGGTATCACAGTGTCATAAAATTAACTGTGAATGTTAACTATCAATTTGTAATTTAAATTGTAAAAATGAATTTAAAATATCGAAATCAAATAAAATGCTGTATAACTAACCTGTGTTTTATTTGTTAACATAAGCCTTGACCTGACAGATATTTGTTAATACCGGTGTTTAATTTGTGAAAAAATCTTGAAACTGGATATGTGTACACAGGGCCGGCGGCAGGTGTGTGCGAAATGTGCGGGGCACACAGGCACCGTAATAAAAGGGCGCTAAAGGCTAGACTTTTCAATGCCAGTTTAAACCATAAACTGAGTTCAAATATACAAAATCGACATTACAGCACCAAGAGATCTTAAAAATAATTGATAAATGTATTTATATTAAAAATCAATGATGATCATTAAACAATAATGATTTTCCAAAATTCAGACTTGTACTGACTTTGCCTGTTTTATTTGCTAAGCCTAGGGGAGCACCACAGATTTGGGCGCAGTTCTTTCTAACACGTGTTTTTCATAACGGCGGATATAAATTTGCTGTAGGGAAAAAGACAAGTGCGCCTTGGCTAAGAGGACTAGAGACTTTTCCAAATTTAAATATGACGTAAATGGACCAGGAAAAATAGAATATTTAGGCAATTATTTCGGTTAAAAAGGCGATTGCACAGCCAAATAAAAATTATAAACTGCCAGAGACATTTTTAAAATTAAAGCTGACCATTAGAAGTATATGGAGAACTAAATGAAATAAGAGATTAATATTTGTAGACTTATATTTTGGACACGATCGTCTCAACGAAAATATTTTGAACTTTCGGTTACACCGGAAATGATGTCAACTTTTGTATTCCAAATGGAACAGGGTATTTTATCGCATTTTTGAAATCTTCATTAAATTTTAGATCAATTTTATATAACATTGCTTATACCTAACATGTGTAACTTTTGAGATATTCATATTTTTCATTAAAAAATGGTAGCAGCACGGTTACATTCAATTACTTAGAACTTATCCCCTGTGACCGTTGGAGAATATGTTGTCCGGCAAAAATGTTGTGAAGCTAACGTATTATCGATAAATCGGTAAAACTCTACTAAAAGTTATACAGGGTGTTCAAATTATAACATCAAAGTTGAATTCGAGAAAAGTACTAAAAGTCGATTTTTTCAAATGACAAACCTAACATATGAATACATTTCTCATTTCGATGGAAAATTTTAGATCAACTTTGTGTACAATGTCCTATACCCAAAATGTACTAGTACCTACTGAAATCGATTTTTAAACATCACAGTAGAAATTGCAAACATTGCCAAATCTAGATTGCGTTTGAAAACAACTGAAGAATTTGGAATAAACAGAATTTCATTATAAATATTCGCGAAAAGAAGGCCTCTTTTCCTTTGTATATTCCTTTATATTCGTTAGGTACCGGTTTCGTTATTTAAAAACATCATCAGCCTAATTCTACAATTAGAAAACTGTTGTACGAAAATAAATAAACAGTAATTACGCAGATAACTTACGGTCAGGTAATTAAAAACATAAACGAAGCACGTGTGCCATGTGCGAACGACGACGAAACATTGACATGCGGTTGGAAGTTAGCTAGACGGACAGCGAAACATTTTATTTTTTCAAGGTGTAGTGGTATAATAAAGGATAGGGAATAACAGAGTGCGACAGCACAAATAGCAACGTAAGACCTACGCTTCCTGTATTAGGTTTAACGGATTGATTCATTAATATATGTAGTCTCAGAGAATAAACATGTGTTAGTACTGTAGTCTGCGTTTAACTTGAAGAACCTGCGTCCCTATCAACCAAGTGCAATACATGGCGATCCTGCATACAAGTTAGCGAAGATCACAGGCTATACACGTCATCAGAAGAAATAAGAAAAAATCAAAAAACGAAATCGACCAATAAATAATGGGAAACTATCAAAAGAAGGAGGAAGAAATTATCATAGCACAGACGGGTGGCGGACAGGCAGATATCACATTTTCGAAGGCCGATTATTGTATTGTTTTACTTATTCTACTTGTACTTCTAGCCATTATCGTTTATACCGTTAAAACCTGTAAACGAAGAATGAAAAAGATGATTCGTCAGGAGATAACGCGCAGCGAACTATCCAGGTCCCAGGAGATGGTTTAAAGAAAGCCAAAAAATCAACCAAAAATAGAATAATCCATACATCTGTAATCCAACAAGTTGAGGCCAACGCTCCACGAACTGCTGAATTTGCATCAGTTATATATCGTCAACCGGACGTCGGAAGTCGATCAAATTGCCAACGAGGTATTTATGCAGAGTCAACTGCAAATTTATTATACACATGTTAAACACATAGATTTTAAGAATGCTAGGTTTTATTTTACATTCATACTATTTACTTATAATTATTAATGGAAAATTTTAAATTAGGTGATATATATATAATAGGATTAAAGGAATTAGAACATATTTAATCAAATTAGGTGCAGATAGGCGTGTAGGGGATATTTTAGTTAGAAAACGTGATACAGCTGAACTAGTATACAAAGAATTTGAATCAGAATTACTAATAGTTCAAAAGAAAGTTAAAACTTCAGAGATAAAAGATTCAGATGTATTAGTAATAAATCAATTAGTCGAAAAAATAAAACGAGTATACTCTGAAATTTTATCTTTAACTACACCAGCAAATAATTCAGTGAACATGACTTCAAATTTTGATGTAAAAACCGCGTTAACTTTAATACCAATGATGAACGACAGCGAAAAGTGCATTCAGGAGTTATTAGATGCCATACTTTACTACGAGTCCATACTTAATGATGATGGTAAGCAGCAACTGCTTAATTCTGTATTAAAAACTAGATTATCTGCAAAAGCAAAACTTAGACTAAATATTGCTTACGAATCAATCGATCTGTTAGTGGTGGATATAAGAAAACACCTTATAACTAAACAGTCGGACACAGCGTTAAGCCAAAAATTAGCTCTAGCACGTCAAGGTAACAAATCAGTAGCGGAATTTGGAAAACAATTAGAGGAACTGTTTGTAAATTTAACTGTAGCTCAGGCTGATGGCAATCAGCAATGTTTTAAAACTTTGAGGCCTATCAATGAGCGAAACGCGATAAAGCGGTTTGCCGATGGCTTAAATAATTCTAAATTGAGCACGATCATAGCAGCCAGAAACTATGATGCTTTAAAAGACGCAATTCGAGCAGCGGAAGACGAAGACGTAAAGCAACCGGAAAAAGTAATGTTCATGTCGAAATATAACGGTAGAGGCAGAGGTAATTACCAAAATAACGGATATAAAAATCAGAACAAATTTTATTATAACAATGCGAAAAATAGAAATTTTAATTCTACTCGCGGAAAAACGAACCCGAGATATCAACGTCAGCAATTTAGAGGTCACTATCGTGGGTCAAATAACAACACTCGCGCCAACTATACACCAAATCAACGAGGTGGACAATTTAGACCACACAATCTAAATTTTGCCGAAATTAACAATTGTACTGAAAATAAACAAAACAATACAGAATCTGAAATGAATCATTTTTTTCGTGACAGCAATAATTAATAAATTTTACAATAATAGTGATATATCTTTGGATTGGGTAACTTTTAGTGTCGAAGGTTTTAAACTAAATTTTCTAGTAGATAGTGGTGCAACTTTATGTGCAATCGATTATCAAAAATTACCAACAAAATGCAAAATTATAACAGATAAAATTGAAATAAAAGGAATAGGTGGAAAAAGGAATCACTTCAGAGGGATTCACGTATTTAAAATTGGAAGTTAATAATAGAATATTTATTCAAAAATTTTACATTTTTAAAAATTTAATTTGCAATTATCATGGTATTATTGGCTGTAATTTTCTTAAAACGTATAAGGCTCATGTTAATTATGAACACTGCAACTTATCTATAACAGATGTCGACACTACAGTAACAATTCCATTAAAATCTTATTCAACAGATATTATTACAGTACCACCAAGATGCGAAAAGATTTATTATTTAAATACAAATATAACCCAGGACTGTACAGTTAAAACGCAAGAATTATGTGAAGGAGTATTTATGGCAGGAATTATAGCAACGCCTCATGAAGGCAAAATACCCGTTAAAATATTAAATACTAGAGACGAAGAAGTTCATTTGAAAAATTTCAAACCTGAGGTCCAAGACTTATCTGATTTTGAAATTCGTTCATTTACTAAGAGCCGTTTTACACGACCGAGTTTTCTAACGAAAATAATAGCGAAATTATTAGCCAAAACTATTGACAATATAATCGGACGTGTACAAGCCGTTTGACACGACCGAGAATTCTAACGAAAATAATAGCGAAATTATTAGCTATATTTATATATTGCAGATACAATACAATACGTATCTAATTTTAGATTACGAATATGTCAAATCTTATGATCTGAGAAAATCGCGCAAGTGCGAACGCGCATGACTACAAAATGTAGCAAAAATTATTGGTTTGGGCAAATGTGTCAAACGTCAAATGATTGCTTTTGACAAATGTGCCAAACGTCAATAATTCTCACCAAAACTATAGCGAAAATTTTCGCTATTATTTTCGTTAAAAAACTCGATCGTGTAAAACGGCTCTTAAAGGCAATATTACAGTAGACAGAGTTAAAAAACTATTCAAACTTCTCAATCTTAACTATCTAAATAAAGAAGAACAAATATCAATACAGAACATTTGTGCAAAATTTTCAGATATTTTTCACTTGCCAGAGGATAAACTTACAACAACAAATCTATATACACAAAGTATTCATTTGAAAGAAAATACCTCTCCAGTATATGTAAAACCGTATAGATTACCTCAAGCTCAAAAAGCTGAAGTAGATCGACAAATTCAAAGCATGCTTAAAGATAATATTATTGAGGAGGCTCAATGCGCATGGTCTTCTCCGATATTATTAGTACCTAAAAAAGCGGACAACAGTGGTAACAAAAAATGGAGAATAGTAGTAGATTTCAGAATGCTTAATCAAAAAATTCAAGATGATAAATTTCCTTTGCCCAAACATAGCCGATATTCTAGATTCTTTATCAGGCGCTCTTTATTTTTCACATTTAGACCTAAGTCAGGGATATTTTCAACTAGGTTTAGATCATGAAAGCAGAAAATATACAGGATTTTCCACAAATAAAGGCCAATATCAAATGACTAGATTACCGATGGGCTTAAAAACAAGTCCCCATGCATTTTCCAGATTAATGACAATAGCAATGTCAGGTCTCAACTACGACAAATGTTTTGTATATTTGGACGATTTAATTATTTTTGGAAGAAATTTAAATGACCACAGTAAAAACTTAATTGATGTATTTAGCAGATTAAGAAAAGTAAATCTTAAATTAAATCCCAGTAAATGTACGTTTTTGAAAAACGAATTATTATATTTAGGTCACATTATAACAGCAGATGGAACACAACCAGACCCCGCGAAAATTAATGTTCTACAAAACTATCCAACACCTGTAAATGCTGATGAAGTCAAAAGATTTGTAGCATTTGCTAATTATTATAGAAAATATATTCCAAAATTTGCCGAAATTGTAATTCCATTAAACAAATTAAGTAGAAAACATACGGAATTTCAATGGTCAAGTGATTGTCAAAATTCTTTTAATTTTCTTAAAAATGCACTCACACAACCACCAGTTTTAGAATATCCAGATTTTTCAAATGACAATGAATTTATTTTACAAACAGATGCTTCAGACACAGCAATAGGGGCAGTTTTATCTAATAAAAACAATAAACCTATTGCATTTGCAAGTCGTAGTTTAAATAAACATGAACTACATTATCCTACGATCGATAAAGAATTATTAGCGATTTATTGGTCAATATCTTTTTTTAGGCCATATCTATATGCAAGGCACTTTAAAGTTTTGACCGACCACAAAGCGTTAATATATTTGTTCAATTTAACAAACCCCTCAAGTCGTCTCACCAAATTTCGATTACGTTTAGAAGAGTACGATTTTCATGTAGAGTACATAAAGGGTACTGATAATGTAACTGCAGATGCATTGTCACGTATAAAATTAACATCAGACGAATTGAAAGGCATGAGTGAGAAAACTATTAATGTACTAACAAGAGCACAGTCAAAAATAAATAACAATAATAATTATGACAATGAGATTGATACAAATGTTAGGTCTGATCAACCAAACATTGTAGAAATTTTAAAGAAACCCCAAGATTCTACAGAACTAGCTGTTCTAACTAAAACAGACTTTAACAAAATAAATAAATTAGAATATGTGTCCACAAAAGCTGATACATTTTATTATGTCCCATCTCTCGATACACTTTATTATAATCCAAATACTCGATCGGCATTAACGCAAGACGTACTGTTGAGAGAATTGGAAAATATATGCAAAGAAATAAAAATTCCTGAATTAATATTTATTAAAAGTGAGAATAATGTGAAAAGTATCGAAAAACTAGTTAAAGCAATAAAAAGTAACTCCAAGTGGACCGGTCCCCGAATATTTATAATAAACGGAGTTAAAAGAATAAGAGATGCAGACACAAAGAAAGTAATTTTAAATGATTTTCATATACTTCCCACAAGCGGACACGCTGGTATAAAGAGAATGACCAACAATATCAAAAAATACTACTTTTGGCCAGGTATTACTAGGGATGTTACTGAATTTATAAAAAAGTGTGACAGTTGTCAAAGACATAAACATAGCAAGAAAGTAAAAGAACCAATGATGATTACGTCTACAGCAAATTCTTCTTTTGAGAAAATTTATTTGGATATTGTAGGACCAATAGTAAAAGATTTTCAAGAGTTTAGCTATATCTTAACAATTCAATGCGAACTTACAAAATTCGTCGAAGCATATGCTCTAAAGTCAAAAGACACCGTAACAGTTGCTAAAAGCTTTGTCGATAACTTTGTACTGAGGTACGGAATTCCGAAGGAAATAGCTACTGATCGCGGAACTGAATTTATATCCAAAACTATGAATGAAATTTGTAAACTGTTAGAAATCAATCATTTACAAGCTACTGCATATCATCATGAAAGTATAGGTTCACTCGAAAATTCACATAAAGTATTAGGAAGTTATTTAAGAGCACAAACTAGAAATCAAAGTGAATCATGGAGCACATGGGTACCTTTTTGGTGCTTTTCTTATAACACAACAGTTCATTCAGAAACTAAGTATACCCCATTCGAATTAGTATTTGGACATATTTGTAATATTCCAAATAATGTGAAACATAATGTAGATCCATTGTATAATGCTGATAATTATTCACAAGAATTAACATTTAGACTACAAATAGCGCATAAGGATGCTAGAAATAATTTAGTTAATAGTAAAGTGAGTAGGAAAAAAGCGTATGATAAGAACATTAACCCAGTTAAATATAAAAAGGACGATTTAGTGTTAGTGAAAAATGAAACAGGTGACAAACTAAGTGAAATTTATAACGGTCCCTATACAGTGATAGAAGACACAATCCACCCAATGTTATATTAGACATAAAGGGAAAAATAAAGACTGTTCATAAAAATAGAACCAAACCTTATTATAATTAAGATGTAAAATTGTATTGTAGAATTAAGTAGAAATAAGCAAAAATTGTAATAAAAACTGTAAAAAAAAAAAAAAAAAGACCAGGGAGGTGTAGTGGTATAATAAAGGATAGGGAATACCAGAGTGCGACAGCACAAATAGCAACGTAAGACCTACGCTTCCTGTATTAGGTTTAACGGATTGATTCATTAATATATGTAGTCTCAGAGAATAAACATGTGTTAGTACTGTAGTCTGCGTTTAACTTGAAGAACCTGCGTCCCTATCAACCAAGGGCAATACAAAGGTAAGCAACTTAATGTTCGTAATTTTTTAAATTATTGCAAAGTAAACATGAACAATGGCTTTTGTTGGAAGTCCAATTCATCATTTAATAAAGTTATGTTGTGGTTTCTTTTATGTTTTTCTATCTCGAGCTGTTCTAATAAGTCTAGCTTGTAGTTTTTATTACATTTGTGAAGAAGTGTAGGTTCTTGAACTGTTGAAATTTTGTGCTGATAAATGTTCGAAGAAGTTTTGGATTTGTGTTCCGCTATTCGTTTTGTCAACTTCCTTCCGGTTTGACCTACATAAACAGCATTACAATTAGAGCATTTGATTGAGTAGACTCCAGACTCATCCATAACTGATTTAGGGTTTTTGACATTTGAAAGTAATTTGTAGATAGTATTATTGCGTTTAAAAGCGGGATAAATGTTAAATTTTGGTAAAATTTTGTTCAGTTTTATATTAACGTTATTGTAAGTGAATGGTTTATATATTTTATCTGGGGCTTTTTTAGGTACGTAAAGTGGGTCAGAGGTGTCTATGATTTGTTGTAAAAGGTTGTAAAAGGTTTGTTGTAAAACATAAAGGAAACCACAACATAACTTTATTAAATGATCAATTGGACTTCCAACAAAAACCATTGTTCATGTTTACTTTGCAATAATTTTAAAAATTACAAGCGTTAAGTTGCTGACCTTGAACAAATAAAATTTTTCGCTGCCCGTCTAGCTAACTTCCAACCGCATGTCAACGTTTTGTCGTTGTTCGCACATGCTTCGTTTATGTTTTTAATTACCTGGCCGTAAGTTATCTGCTTAATTATTGTTTATTTATTTTCTTACCTCTGTTTTCTAATGGTAGATTTAGGCTGTTGATGTTTTAAATAACAAAACCGGTACCTAAGGAATTAATACACTATACAAAGGACATGGACACTATCCATATCCATAGAATTTTATTAAATAAGTTTTTAGGTAATTTTTCATCATAATTAATTTAGTATTTATAAAATTAACAGCCTACAATAAAACACAATATTAAAAATACCACAAAATCGTCGCTTCTAATTTTATAAATACTAAATCAGTTATAATGAAATATTACCTAAAAAACCTTAATAAAGATTAATAAAGTTCTGTTTATTCCAAATTGTTCAGTTGTTTTCAACGCAATCTAAATTTGGCACTATGTGCAATGTCCACTGTGCTGTTTAATAATCGATCAAAGTAGGTACAAGTACATTTAGAGACATATAGGTATTCATATGTTAGGGTTGCCATTTGAAAAATCGACTTTTAATACTTTTTTCTACTTTGCGGTCGTTATAAAATAAGAACAATAGACGCTTTGAAGTTTGACAAGTTTGACTAGATTTGACAGCATGTATAATATGGACCAATGACACTTGGTTAACGAGACTCCTAGATCTAACTTAATAAGCACGTCGCAAAATTTTTTTAACTTAGTACATTTTGTTGTTTTTATTGATTTTTAAAGCCAACTTGGAATTTTTTTTTGTTTTTATTTTTTTGCGCTGCAGTCACTCAACCGATTTCAATAAAATGTTGGTGATATGTAGGCAACCATAAAAGGCTGCCAAATGTGTAAAGTATAGAGCACGCAATTTAAAAAAAAATATTATCATGGCGTTGCACATTTTTGGTGCAGCCTGTAAAATCAAAAATAATTTCTTGTAATGTATTTTGAAGTACAGGGTGAACCTGCAAAATGTCAAACTCTTAGCTTAATGAGTAACTGAGCTACAGAAGACGGGAGCTGAGTTGCAGGACCCTGTTTATATATAAAATATACAATGTGTTCATTTCAAAAGTATCCACCCTTAATAACTCTTGACCTGACGCGATTGAGTGGAAACACGCCGATTTAGATATCGAGGGGGAAGTTCAAAATAGTATCTAGCGAATTTTAGGTTTTATCCCTTCGCCTCCCAGCCACACCACTTCGAAATTTCAAATCAAATGGCACCCCCTACCTTGTGATTTTTTATTTAATTTTATTATTATGGTTAAGTAGAGAATTTTATGCCCTTTCAAATGATGTATCACAAGTTAAGGGGTGCATTTTGAAATTTTAAAGTGGGGTTGCTGTGGGGTGGAGGGCTGAAACCTAAAATTCTCTATCCAAAAATAAAACTTCAAACGTCCGACGAGATTTTGTCTTTTATTGATTTCCTACAAAATCCGGATTTTGAGATTCTATCCCATCATCAGTTGTATACTATAACAAAATTACAAGCATGAGACAACAAACAACACATCGGGATCCTCATTTCCCATAAGATCTTTCACATACCGTCAATAAAAAGCGCTATCATTGAATTCATTAAAATATCTTGTTTTTGTCACCTGAATTATTATAAAATTTCGCTCGTGCTTTGTAGCTATACTGCACACTATAAAACAAATATCTGTATAAATAAAATGTTCCACAAAATGACAGTCTCAGCTGTTCTTTTTACATTCTTAAAATGGCAGGTACTAACCTTCGTGTGTGAACATTTATTAAAATTATTTACAATCACTATTGGTCGGTATTGTTTAATCTGCCTGTGTAGTCCGCAGTTGGTGTAACAGTGACCGAAAACCGACCAACACTGACGTTATAATACCAAAACATAGTTACACTACTCTTATTTATAAAGAGTCATCAGTTAGATTTCTATTTACCAGGTTACTTAGAGTTCCCCTTACTGTAGCAGAATTCAAAAAAGGAAGACAATACAATAATACTTGTCGCCCTCATAAATGGTTATAACATCAACGATCTACAAAAGATTTATAATAAAATTCACAAAAACGATCTAATAAATGCTATATATCTCAGTTACAAACTCAAACGTAGGTTTGAGTTACGTGGTCTTAATTATGATGGAAGTATATCGACACATATAGATAGAGCTTTAAGAAAATTCAACATCACGGCAGCTTAGAGAACAAACACAAAATTGAGTACTTTCCTAATTAATAACAAACAAAAAATACCCACTTCACAAAAAAGTGGGGTTTATAAAATAGAATGCCAAGATTGTGAAAAGTTTTATATTGGTCAGACAGGAAGAAGATTAAATATCAGATACGGAGAACATGTCAAAGATAAAAACAACTCAGCAGTGGGGCGACACCTATTAGAAATAGGGCATACTACTAGCATAAACAACGTATCACTGTTGCACCAACACAATAAGTGTACTAAGCTTGATTTACTTGAGCAATTTGAAATACAGAAGCAGAAATATAAAAACCCCGATCTATTACTAAATGACATAACTGAATGCTATGAGGACCGAATATTTTTGAAATTCATAAATAAACAACAACCCCAACACTAGATATAGATTCCTGCATATCCCACGGCATCCGAACCTGACTTCACACATCACCATCCTTTCCATCATATGTTTGACGACCAGTCGACGTACACTGACGGCGAAATAGATTTTGCGGTTTATCACCACATATCTTCCGACGACATTATTAACAGATTCTGGTTTTCGAAGTGTAAAATTTGCCGTCACTGTTACACCAACTGCGGACTACACAGGCAGATTAAACAATACCGACCAATAGTGATTGTAAATAATTTTAATAAATGTTCACACACGAAGATTAGTACCTGCCATTTTAAGAATGTAAAAAGAACTGCTGGGACTGTCATTTTGTGGAACATTTTATTTATACAGATATTTGTTTTATAGTGTGCAGCATAGCTACGAAGCACGAGCCAAATTTTATTTACAATAATTCAGGTGACAAAAACAAGATATTTTAATGAATTTAATGATTTTTCGCTTTTTCTTGACGGTATGTGAAAGTTCTTATGGGAAATGAGGATCCCGATGTGGTTGTATTCTTGTCTCATGCTTGTAATTTTGTTATAGTATACAACTGATGACGGGATAGAATCTCGAAATCCGGATTTTGTAGGAAATCAATAAAAGACAAAATCTCATCGGACTTTTGAAGTTTTATTTTTGAATAGAAATTTTACACCGATGACATGGAGTTATTTATAGCAAAATTACAATTCTCTAGGTACCATTTTCGATATCGATATCTAAATCGACGTATTTTCACTCAAAGAAATACTCGCATCAGGTCAAGAGTTATTACCCTTATCCACCCTTGGATACTTTTGAAATGAACACACTGTATATTAAAAAATAGATGATAACCTCCCTCTGTTTCCTTTAAAAACAAATCATCTGAATTATATTTGAGTTTAAATCACGTTAATATACATAGTCTTTTAAAAAAGTAAAGCAAATATTTTTGTCCAGGTTTTGAGGCAATATACCGCATAGTGGGTTGTTACCAGCACAGCGACCTCTTGGTTTTGATAACCTAAAATTAAATCTGGTTTCTATTCTAATAAAGTTATTAGATAATTCAAATTTTTGGAAAATTTAGGTTAGTTACTATTATATTTATTGCATCATATATTGTAGTAGCTAGAATAAGTATAGAAATAAGCCACTAATCTTATCAAAGACATTAATAACAATAATAGGAGTTAAAATCAAAGTACTAGCTCACAATGTCACACAAACATTTTCCTAATTATACGTAGATATTGTACTATTTTTAATTTAAGAAAAATATGAAAAACCATGAAAGAGAAGTTCTATATAACTTTTTTGCCAAAATTTTGATGGTAATTTTTCTACCACAGCGTTGCTTTTTTAAACAGCAAAACTGCGAAGTTGAAACTACGCCACGGAATAGAAACTCACAATGTACTGCGGTATTTAAGGGAGTTCTACACTTTAAGTTGATTAAAAAAACTTTTTATCATATTCCATTGCAGTATTTCAGTTCTACATGCAAATTATAAATTTCAGATTATATTTTAGAGCCGATTGATACCAAGTGAAGAAATACTGTTCATTTATAATACGGTTACCAGGACAGTTTTGTTGCCTGAGGAAAAGAGGAGACGAAATTTGTCTTACAATCAAAGATTAAAAACTTCCATTGACTTCCGCCTGTCCTGTTGAAAGTTACTACGTTACGTTGCGACTGGCTATATATACTAGAACTTTCAACACAAAATTTATTAGTCCTGGGGAGACACGTAATAGTTTTGAGGGGTTGTCTCAGCTATTAGTTCACAGAATAGTAAAAGTAATACAGCAAATTGAAGATAAAGGGTAGATAATTTTTCTCATAGTGGTAATTTTGCAATTTTTTATAAAGAAACAGGATAAAATTGAAACAAGTACTACATATTAGATCTATAATATGCTCTATAGGTGTTTCACGGAAGAATATCAAACTTACGAGTACATACTTTTTTCACGTAAGGAGAGGTTCTCATGTAGGTAATCGGTTGAAATAAGCATTTTTTTCCTTTCATATTTTGAAACCTTGTAGTTATAAAATCAGCCCCTGAACCAGTTTTATGATTCTCGCAAGTTTTACGGTTTTATAGCCGGTATTCTTATGGTATTCTTCGGTAAAAGTTTCCTGCGTTAAGGCGGCGCAAAGAGATGTGCCTATTCAAATGATAATTTTAAGGAGCGCTTTAAATTAGGAATGTGAATATGTTAATATGTCGAATAGAGTGGCCATGCTGAATAAGGGCGATAGCACGAGGTACTTGCACTTCACTAAGATGCCTCATTTTAATTCTAATGACGTTTCTAATCGACGCAAATTGACAACTGAATTCATTTGTCATCTTAAGTAGGCTTTCAAAGAAAACAAAAAGAAGAAAAAAGGAGAAGAAAAAAATCATACGTGAATTCAAAGCATACTTGAATTTTTTTCCATTTTGTTTTGCATTATTAATTTAGATTTTTAAGTGCAACTTAGAAGTAACTAAGAGTTGTAACATTGTTTTTGTAATTTTCGTTTGTTACATATATGCCCTTAAAGCATATCAAATTTGATTTTCCTAAAACTATTATTTAAAATTTTCCAGGATTCGAAAAAAAGTGTTCCCTTGTTTTTGTGTATTATTATAAAAAATAATGTAATCATTCTGATGTGGATTACAGTTGGGCCAACAAGCAAATGTTCCGCAGAAAAGAAAAAATTTGTGTTATGACAACACAATTTCTTTTAATCATTTGAAGTTTGTTGTTTTTTAACTATAATAATAGTTATGGATATTAATTACGATAATTATTTTAAAAAAACAATTTGTTTTGCTAATTCTGCTACATGTCTTTGCATTTTAGTTTTGCTTATAACTATTCGCTATTGTTGCTGAGACAACCAATTTTGCTTGTTTAAATGGAATGGTATATTGTAGAGTTGTCTTTTTTTGATTCGTATTTTCTATTTATGGTTGAACACATATCTGTAGGTAAACATATTTATTGTTTGATACAATAAACTATCCTTTTGATAATAATACATATAAACAATGGGTTATGATTTCCAATAACATATTTAATTAAATGATGTAAGTAGTTATCTTCTATACACAATTTCAATAATTTTAGTCCGTTATGTTTTGACCTTGAAGGAGCATCCTTACGCGCACACAAGCACCCCATACAGCTTCTGCTCTTGAAATTTTTGTCCTCTAGTCGCTACACAATCCGTACGTTTCCACAGCTCTTTCGCATAATTTGAGTGTTCTGGCCGTTGGCCAAGAGACACGAAATTTTCCAAAATTATCCAAAAAGGAAATTGCATCGGCCGGGAATCGAACCCGGGCCGCCCGCGTGGCAGGCGAGCATTCTACCACTGAACCTCTTTGAGTGCGGATGTGTAGTGAGTGCTCCCGTGAATTCCGCGAGAACAACCAACTACAAATCAAGTGATAGAAATAACGGCCGCAGAACCGAATAGAACAACAGTACAGGTTCACGCGGGCCGTGTGTTTTTGTGTCTTCGATTTCTGAAACACGCGATACAGAAGAATGTCAACATGGAGGGAGCCAGAGCTCCAAATCATCAGGCAGTACCTGCAGAACGAGGCAACTACGATTACAAACAAGGATAGACTACTACTACTAGCCCAACATCTACCCAATAGATCGGCGGCAGCTATTAAAAAAAATCTGATGTGGCCAGGCACATGACTTTATCATACAATATATAAAATTAATAGTTTAGCTGCATGAGAATCTATTCTATTGAGATAAATCGTAGGTATTGTCGAAGCATCAGTATTTGACACTACCTACACTACGTCATTAGAATATAGTTATTTATGTCACAAATGCCGAAAGTACGAAATAGCGCGACGAGCGGTGATGCGGCGCGTCACCGAAGGCGGAGTGTCGCCGTCGCATGTGAGCGAGTCGCGCTATCTAGTTTTTGGCAGGAGCGACATCAACGTTTATTGTGTTGCTTTTTAAGAAATACGTATTTAAAAAAAAATAAATGATGTCTGTATAGTAAATGCTAGGTTGGTACTACTTTGACGAAACGTCAAGTTTAAAGGTGCGTTCCGATTGGTTGGTAATGGTAGCTAATGGCGGTGGTAGAATACGAAATTATAGTATTTCTTACGTGATAACTTACGTGATAATGACACATATTAGTTTGCATGTACATAAACATGAGTCACTATCAATTTTCTATTGGAAATACTATAACGGCGTCTACTACCACTGCTATTGTCACTAATGAAAACGCACCTTAAAAAGGTAATTCAAATTCTGATAGATTTATATTTGTTCATGACACATACCTACCAACATACTAAAATAAAACTACACTCATCGCTATACTTTATTTATAACTTTCTCAATGTATCGTTTTTAGAATTAGATATAAAGACGGGTTGATATTTCTTATCAACAAACAATCAAATTGGTGATCTTACTTTATTTGAAATTTGTATTTCATAATTTGCCGCACTACAGCGGCAACGTTCCATAGTGGTTTTCCAACCTCTGACGAGATCAGGTGTTTTCGAATGTGACAACACAAAAAAATATTTGTCAAAATCCTGGCTACTATGTAATTTCATATCAATGCAGATGCGACCGATCTCGATCAAATAGAATTTGCTCTTGAAGCTAAACTATTAATTTTACCAAAAAAATTCATAGGCATAAATTATTCAAAATTTCCTCTACTTTAATTTATTAATTAACTAATTTGTCGAAATTACAGAAATCGCGGCTCATTTCCAAAATCCTTCAAAAAGGCTTAGAATAAACTAAAAAGCTAAACTATTAATTTTACCAAAAAATGTCATAGGCATAAATTATTCAAAACTTCCTCTACTTTAATTTATTAATTAACTATTTTGTCGAAATTACAGAAATGGCGGCTCATTTCCAAAATCCTTCAAAAAGGCTTAGAATAAATTACCAGTTCCTTTGGACCCTTGTGAACCAAAACCTTTTCAGCTCTAAGCTACGTCATGCAACTTCTAAATATGAACTTTCGTCCCGATACCTTCAGTAGTTTCGCCGGAATCGTCACCACAAAAATCGTTTACACACATACACACACACACACACACACACACACACACACACAGACATTTTTTTGTACCTTGGTCAAAAATGTTCAGGGGACCCAAAAAGACCTATTTCCGCTAAAATCTCATTTTTTTTTCGGCACGATTACAATACTTTACATACTGCGTATGATAAAGTAAAAATCTGATGTGGCCAGGCACATGACTTTATCATACAAAATATAAAATTAATAGTTTAGCTGCATGAGAATCTATTTGATTGAGATAAATCGTGTCTGCATTAAATATAAACTAGTTAGCCGGGGTTTGACAGATATTTTGATAGTCAATAGTATCAATAGTAGGTATTGTCAAAGCATCAGCATTTGACACTACCGTCACTACTACTGTCATCAGAATAATAGTTATTTATCTCACAAGTGCCGAAAATACGGAACAGCGCGACGAGCGGTGATCCGGCGCTTTCGGCAGGAGTGACATCAACGTTTTTTGTGTCGCTTTTTGAGAAATACGTATTTAAAAAAAAATCAAAAATGGTTATATTTCTGTATAGGAAATGTTAGGTTGATACCACTGATACCACGAAACGTCAAGTTTAAAAAGCTATTTCAAATTCTGACAGATTTATATTCGTTCATGTCACTGTAAATGTCACATCCGTACCAACATACTAAAACATAACTACACTCATCGCTATACTTTATTTACAATTTTCTCAATTTATCGTTTTTACAATTAGATATAACAACGGGTTGATATTTCTTATCAACAAACAATCAAATTGGTGATGTTATTTTATTTGAATTTTGTATTTTGTACTTTGCTGCACTAGAGAGGCAACGTTCCATAGCGGTTCTCCAACCTGTGATGAAATCAGCTGTTTTCGAGTGTGACAGCAATAGACATTTCTGTGGTGACAGCACAAAAAAATATTTGTCAAAATCCTGGCTACTATGTAGCTTCATATCAATGCAGATGCGACCGATCTCGATCAAATAGAATTTGCTCTTGCAGCTAAACTATTAATTTTACCAAAAAATGTCATAGGCATAAATTATTCAAAATTTCGTCTACTTTAATTTATTATTTATCTATTTTGACGAAATTACAGAAATGACCAAAATCGTTGAAAAATGCTAAGAGTAAATAGCCAGTTCCTTTGGACCATTTTGAACCAAAAGCTTTTCAGCTCTAAGTTTGGTCATAAAACTACTAAATACGCACTTTCGTCCCGATACCTTTAGTAGTTTCTCCGGAACCGTCGTCACAAAAATCGGGTACACACACACACACACACACACACACACACACACACACACACACACACACACACACACACACACACACACACACACACACACACACACACACACACACACACACACACACACACACACACACACACACACACACACACACACACACACACACACACACACACACAGACATTTTTTTGTACCTTGGTCAAAAATGTTCAGGGGACCCATAAAGACCTATTTCCGCTAAAATCTCAATTTTTTTTTTCGGCATGATTACAATACTTTACATGCTGCGTATGATAAAGTAAAAAGGTAATTCAAATTTATACCGAGTTAACCTCAAATCAAAGTACCGCAGAAAATAACCCCCCTAAAAAAATTCCCGCGCGATGGACAGACGAAGAAACTGTCATATTGGCCAAAGCATTTGGCGCGCTCGACCCGGTCGGCAGTATAAAGGCGCGCATGCGCTTTGTAGAGCAACAACTGCCCGGAAGAAGTACGAAAGCGATGGAAGCACGACTGAGAGAGAAGTTTCCCCTATTGCTATATGCTACTCCCGAAAACATCGGAGAACGTGTACGTATGCTTGACGCAAACCAAGATCATCCCGTCGATGCACATCCCGAGCCAACCCGAGACCAAGATCGCCGAACGATACCGACCTCACCCGACAACAGAACCAATGTGCACACGGCCATAGAAGAACGTATACCAGCAAGCGAGCGGCCAAGCACTGATAACACAAACACAGCGCTCGGCGAAAATGCTGCAATAATAAGTGACGCGCCCGCAACAACAAACGACGCTCATGATAACGAATGCCAGCCCCTATACTCACTAGATGAACACCTAAGTAAAGAGTATGAGAAAACTTATAATCTAATGTATCACAAAAAGAAACCCAAGCGATTACCAAAATTCTACACCACCTATAAAAATATATGGGTCAATAAAATAGACCAATGTCTCCGCAAAAAATTCAATTCATCAGCAATAACACACAAAGACCGGTTGTGCGACATAAAAATATAAAACAAGCTATTTTGGCCGCTGGGTATCTATTGAAATGCAAACTTGACGGGGCAATGAGCAACACCAAACCCATACCACGCCACCAAGCAACAAATAAATATATTGGTGAACTAGAACGCCGAATTGAAATTGCAAGAACTATACAAACCGCAGGTGATAAACCTTTCACCAACGAGCAATTAAATCAATGTAAAATTTTAAGGAAGCAAAAGCTCACTCCAGCCAAATATATAAAGACGTTGCAAGACAGAATAACCACCTTAGTTAAAAAAGCCAGCCAACAAAAGGCAACATTTGACAAACAAATACAAAGAGAACGATACCTAACGACGCCCTCCATCAACTCAATAACAAATCGATAACACGAATGGCATCTAGACCTCGACGAAGCCACTACTTACTACCAGCAGCTGTACCAAGCAGATAATGAGAACTGCAAAACCCCAATGTATAATGAATGGCTAAAGAATCTGGGAACATCACCACAGGCCAGTGAAGACATAACGAAAGAAGACCTGTCCAAAACAACACTCAGACGTATCAACAATTCATCGCCATGGAAAGCCCCAGGCCTTGACGAAGTACCAGCATACATATACAAAATATTTCCAGCAGCCAAAAAATACCTTATTGGCCACATAGACAATATTTTCAACGCGAAATACCAACTGGCCCAAGAAGACGTCGCTGCAAGAGTTGTACTAATTCACAAGGCAGGAGACCAGAAGGATCCAGCAAACTACCGGCCTATCTCGTTGTTGACTAACGATTATAAAATACTAACTGGCGTTATAGCGGATGTGATACAAGACAGAGTTGGGAAATTAATTCCAACTGAACAACTTTGTAGGCCAAAGGTATGGGGAACTATGCATGGAATACTAGTGGACAGGGCAGAAACACAAATATCCCGAATGAATAGGAGAGCACACGTATCCGTATGGTACGACTTTAACAAGGCATTCGATTCCGTCAGCCACCATACCATTAAAAGGTTGATTGCTGCTCTACCCATTCCATCCAGGGTCAGAGAAACAACAAAAAACGCATTAAAATTATGGAATCTACGCATTCAGGCTCCCAAGAAAATGGGCAACCCCATACAGGTAAAAAAGGGGATATACCAGGGTGACAGCCTCAGCCCACTCCTTTTCAATCTGGTCACGGCGGGAATCATTTACCGCTTATGTCACGATAAAGAAATAGAAAAATCGACCAAGGGTAGGCTGAAAGTCGTAGCATATATGGACGATATAAAAGTGCACACGAATACCATGAAGTCCGCCAAAATAATAACTGACCGATTGGAACAAGGAGCCACATCACCACAGGCCAGTGAAGACATAACGAAAGAAGACCTGTCCAAAACAACACTCACACGTATCAACAATTCATCGCCATGGAAAGCCCCAGGCCTTGACGAAGTACCAGCATACCTATACAAAATATTTCCAGCAGCGAAAAAATACCTTATTGGCCACATAGACAATATTTTCAACGCGAAATACCAACTGGCCCAAGAAGACGTCGCTGCAAGAGTTGTACTAATTCACAAGGCAGGAGACCAGAAGGATCCAGCAAACTACCGGCCTATCTCGTTGTTGAATAACGATTATAAAATACTAACTGGCGTTATAGCGGATGTGATACAAGACAGAGTTGGGAAATTAATTCCAACTGAACAACTTTGTAGGCCAAAGGTATGGGGAACTATGCATGGAATACTAGTGGACAGGGCAGAAACACAAATATCCCGAATGAATAGGAGAGCACACGTATCCGTATGGCACGACTTTAACAAGGCATTCGATTCCGTCAGCCACCATACCATTAAAAGGTTGATTGCTGCTCTACCCATTCCATCCAGGGTCAGAGAAACAACAAAAAACGCATTAAAATTATGGAATCTACGCATTCAGGCTCCCAAGAAAATGGGCAACCCCATACAGGTAAAAAAGGGGATATACTAGGGTGACAGCCTCAGCCCACTCCTTTTCAATCTGGTCACGGCGGGAATCATTTACCGCTTATGCCACGATAAAGAAATAGAAAAATCGACCAAGGGTAGGCTGAAAGTCGTAGCATATATGGACGATATAAAAGTGCACACGAATACCATGAAGTCCGCCAAAATAATAACTGACCGATTGGAACAAGGAGCCACATCACCACAGGCCAGTGAAGACATAACGAAAGAAGACCTGTCCAAAACAACACTCAGACGTATCAACAATTCATCGCCATGGAAAGCCCCAGGCCTTGACGAAGTACCAACATACCTATACAAAATATTTCCAGCAGCCAAAAAATACCTTATTGGCCACATAGACAATATTTTCAACGCGAAATACCAACTGGCCCAAGAAGACGTCGCTGCAAGAGTTGTACTAATTCACAAGGCAGGAGACCAGAAGGATCCAGCAAACTACCGGCCTATCTCGTTGTTGAATAACGATTATAAAATACTAACTGGCGTTATAGCGGATGTCATACAAGACAGAGTTGGGAAATTAATTCCAACTGAACAACTTTGTAGGCCAAAGGTATGGGGAACTATGCATGGAATACTAGTGGACAGGGCAGAAACACAAATATCCCGAATGAATAGGAGAGCACACGTATCCGTATGGCACGACTTTAACAAGGCATTCGATTCCGTCAGCCACCATACCATTAAAAGGTTGATTGCTGCTCTACCCATTCCATCCAGGGTCAGAGAAACAACAAAAAACGCATTAAAATTATGGAATCTACGCATTCAGGCTCCCAAGAAAATGGGCAACCCCATACAGGTAAAAAAGGGGATATACCAGGGTGACAGCCTCAGCCCACTCCTTTTCAATCTGGTCACGGCGGGAATCATTTACCGCTTATGCCACGATAAAGAAATAGAAAAATCGACCAAGGGTAGGCTGAAAGTCGTAGCATATATGGACGATATAAAAGTGCACACGAATACCATGAAGTCCGCCAAAATAATAACTGACCGATTGGAACAAGGAGCCACCGAACTAGGCCTTACGCTCAACACTGCGAAATGTGGAAAATTTGGTCCAAATAACCCCAGATGAGAACGATGAACTGCATATACCTACCATCCAAAGCAGTTACAAACACCTGGGACTGCACCAAACTGAAAACGACCAACCAATTAACATCGAGATACTAGAGAAAAAGTTATGGAACAAGTGAAAATCATCTTCTCTTCGGGGCTGACCAGTCTGCAAAAACGTGGCCTTTTCAACTCGACAACAATACCAGCAGCGATATACATAACGGGTAATATACGCCCAGATGAACCAGTCGCCAGTACCCTGCTCAAATGTCGAAACCTGGACAAGGCCATCAGGAAAGTAGCAGTAGAAGAGCAAATTAAAACGACCACGACGTCAAACCAACGATTCTACTTACCAACTGCCCTTGGAGGTCTTGGCTTCAAGAGTATTGAAACAGAAACTGCGATCCAATACGTCCGAAGATACTGGTACCTCCAGCAGCACCCAGAGCTCACGCACACTAGAGAGCTATACAGAAAATTGGACAGAGCACAGCACCGTACGCCAATTGGAGACTATCGCCATGTCCTCAAAAAATATGGCATACCAGAACAGGCGGAAGAAGACAACCCGGACGAATGCAAGACCATCATAAAAGCCATCCGAGAAAAAGACCTATCGGACCGGAAAGATATATGGAGTAAAACCATGCACTACCCGAAACTCGTCGTAAAATACGAGAACAAGATATACTTCCCGGCACTACAGCACAAACACCTGAACTCCTCCAAACTGAGCCTACTTAACGCAGCTGCGGACGAACAATGGTACTCTTTGCGGGGTCTCTCAAAAGTCCGCGAAGGCCTCTGCAGACTGTGTAAAAACCACGACGAAACGGCTTACCATGTGGTAACGGCGTGTAAACACGCATACACCATTCGCCACGACTACGTAGCATACTGGCTACTAAAACAATACTGGAGACCACCAATGCACCAGAAGAAATAACTAAACAACTTGCCCATGGGAAAGCAAACCTGGACTGCGAATTCTACAGCAACAGCAGAAAAATCACTGTGAGGTCAGGCTTGCCAATACTTACCACCCAAAAACTATATCACCACAAACCCGACATAATGGTGAGAATCGAAAGAGAAGGAGAAAATGCTGATACCATCTACATCTTCGAAGTAGTAGTACCTCACCTACAAAACTTCGAAATGGAGGAGGAAGTTAAGAAAATCAGATACACCAGAAACTCCAAAGCACGCGTGGACCATTTGAATTACAAAAGCATCGGACGTGATACAAACTTAGCAGAGGAGCTGGGCAACATGTACAAGTGTCCAGTACGATTTAGCGTATTTGCAATGGGCGCATATGGCGAAATTATAAAGTCAGAAGCCCACCACCAGTTCCGAGCCAATCTCATCCACCTGGGAACCACGGAAAACCAAGTTTCGTATATGCTAAGGAATGCCGCATACAGCGCCATGACGGAGACCTGCAAAATCCTCCTGAGGCATGTGGGACGATGAAAAGAAGACTGAAAATTTATTTATGTATCATAATATTTATCTGTGATTTTTATATAGTATATATTTATTGTAGATATGTGTATAGTATGAATAAAGAATATAGAACCACCGATGCTGATGGTAAGGTCTTTTCGACCATGCGGATCCATGCAATCCAATCGCCTAGATTTGGAGCCGTCGCCGCCAGATGACACGAAATCGTACTTTCACGAGAAACAATATCTCGAGAGGCACTCATCCGCAACTGAGATTAAGCAACTGCGACGATTTCGGCGGATTGTTCCATCTAGTTGTGGTGAGAATTTGCAAGCATCGGTGGTTCTTATCTTTATTCATTATATACATCTACCTTTAACAAATATATACTATATACATGGCAGAGACAAACATTATGATTGTATAATAATTGTGTTCCTTTAGTTCTTCATCCCGCAAGTGACAAGTCAAACAATCAAAGATTAAAAACTTCCATTGACTTCCGCGTGTCCTGTTGAAAGTTACTACGTTACGTTGCGACTGGCTATATGCACTAGAACTTTCAACACACAATTTATTAGTCCTGGGGAATTACGTAAAAGTTTTGAGGGGTTGTCTCAGCTATTAGTTCACAGAATCGTAAAAGTAATACAGCAAATTGAAGATAAAGGGTAGATATTTTTTCTCATAGTGGTAATTTTGCAATTTTTTATAAAGAAACAGGGTAAAATTGAAAAAATCTGATGTGGCCAGGCACATGACTATCATACAATATATAAAATTAGTAGTTTAGCTGCTTGAGAATCGATTTTATTGAGATAAATCGTAGGTATTGTCAAAGCATCAGCATTTGACACTACCTACACTACGTCATTAGAATAATAGTTATTTTTGTCACAAGTACCGAAAGTACGGAATAGCACGACGAGCGTGATGCGGCGCGTCACCGAAGGCGGAGCGTCGCCGTAGCACGTGAGCGCGTCGCGCTATCTAGTTTTTGGTAGGAGAGATATCAACGTTTATTGTGTTGCTTTTTGAGAAACATGTATTTAAAATAAAATAAATAAAAAATGGTTATATTTCTGTATAGGAAATGTTAGGTTGGTACTACTTTGACGAAACGTCAAGTTTAGAAAGCTAATTCAAATTCTGACAGATTTATATTTGTTCATGACACTGTAGATGTCACATCCGTACCAACATACTAAAATAAAACTACAGTCATCGCTATACTTTTCTACTCAATTTATCGTTTTTAGAATTAGATATAAAGACGGGTTGATATTTCTTATCAACAACCAATCAAATTGGTGATCTTATTTCATTTGAAATTTGCATTTTGTAATTTGCCGCACTGGAGCGGTAACGTTCCATAGCGGTTCTACAACCTCTGATGAAATCAGCTGTTTTCGAGTGTGACAGCACAAAAGGAATATTTGTCAAAATCCTGGCTACTATGTAGTTTCATATCAATGCAGATTTTTTTTTTGTTGCCGTGAGCGTTGGTTGAGGGTTGGGGTGCCCTAGCACTGCAGCCATGTGGCTTGTTGTACTGCCGCCGCCCAGGTAGTTAATCGAAGATCTTCGTCCAGTTAATAAGGCTGAGGAGTCTTCCGATTAAATTTTCTTTTGGGAAGTTGGTTGAGGGGTTTCCTCTTCCAAGGTTTGCTTCCCTCCAGGAGGTCAATGCTAATCATTCGAATAGAACAGGAGAGGCGTCTTCCTCCTCTTCGTTGCAGAGTCTGCACACAGGTTCTTCTTTCAGAATTTGTAGGGTGTGCAGGTGCTTCCTGAGGCTGCAGTGTCCGGTTATAAGTCCAGTCACCATCCTTAGGTTATTCCTACTGAGTTTGATCACTTCAGCGGCTATATGTCTTGAGGGTTTCTTCAACAGTATCTTACTATGTCTATGCCCTGTCAAGTTTTCCCAGCGTTCGATGTGTTTCTTGATAGCCCACTCTCGCACGTCTGATTTGATCACACACTTTGATATGCCTGTCATTGGTTCCGGTCCAATGCATGGTCTACTTGATCCCTTTTTAGCCAGTTTGTCGGCTTTTTCATTGCCTCTCTCCCCTTTATGTCCTGGCATCCACTGAAGGGTTACAGTGTTTGCTTCTGCCAGTCTTGTTGGGTTTTGGAGGCACTCCCAGGTGATCCTGGATTGGATTTTGTAGCTGTTCAGCGCCGTAAGGGCTTGGATGTTTTGCCTTTTGTACCTCCTTTGTAAGTTTTCCAATGCGCATTGGTTTATCGCAAAGATCTCGGTCTGGTGTGCTGTTGCCAGCGCCCCCAAGGAGATACTTATCTCACATCTGGGGGATAGACTGTATATCCCTGCGCCCGATCCATCTACCCTTTTGGACCCGTCTGTGTACCAGGTCAGGGTTCCTGGCTTTTTTGTGTTTTCTCCTTGTTCCCTTCCAATTTTTATTTGGATGGTCTTATCCAGGGAGTATTGTGGTGTCATGCAATCGCTTCCCATATTTAATGTTGGTTTTGCGATTGTTTGAACAATTCTGGAGTGTTTCCCATTTGGGTGCCAGTTACCGTTCAGTTGTAGCCTATAAGCCCCTAGCCTCGCTTCCACTTTAATGATGATGTCCAGTGGTTGGAGGTTTAGCAGGGTTTCCATAGAGGTCGTCGGTGTACTGCCCATGGCGCCAGTTATGCATAGGCATGCTAGCCGCTGTACTCTCGAGAGAGCTGTCTGGGCAGTATTCTGTTCTACTTTTGGCCACCAGACGGTGCATCCGTAGGTGATCATGGGTTTTACTACCGCGTTATAAAGCCATAGCATCATTTCCGGTTTGAGCCCCCATGTCTTTCCGAGTGCCTGTTTGGTTGTCATTAAGATCCTTTTGGCTCTGTCGGTTATGTGTTTGAGCTGTCGGTTCCAAGTGAGTTTTGAGTCCAGGTATATCCCTAGGAATTTAACCTCATTGGTAAGTTTGAGTGGCTGGTTAAAGAAGGAAGGAGGTTTCAGCCCTTCCGTTTTCCTTCTCTTCGTAAAGGCAATCAGTGCGGTTTTGGATGGGTTTACGTTCAGTCCCACTTTCCCGCACCAGGTTTCTACCTTTTTTAGGGCGCTGGTCATGAGCCCTGATATCGTAGATGGATGCTTTCCCTTGATGAGAATAACGATGTCATCCGCATACCCTTGGGCGTAGTATCCATTATCGTTTAGTAGCCTTAGAAGCTCATCCACGACCATATCCCAGAGTAAGGGAGATAGAACTCCTCCTTGTGGGCATCCCCCCTTGGCCATTATGGTTAGGGTTTCATTGTATTGTTGTGTCGTGACTTTTCTGTCAGTTAGCATGGATTCTAGCCACTGACTTATCGTGGGTTCTACTCCATGGTCATTGACAGCTCGGACAATGGTACTGATTGAGGTATTGTCAAAAGCCCCCTCGATGTCCAGGAAGGTAGCCAGTGCCACTTCTTGGTTGTTCAGCGAATGCTCTGTCCTTGTCACCAGCTGGTGTAGGGCGGAGTCGCATGATTTTCCTGCTTGAAAGGCGTGTTGATAGGGGTGCAGTGGCCTAGCGGTGAGCGAGGTTTCCCTGATGTGCCTTTCAATTAGCTTCTCCATCGTCTTTAGTAAGAACGACGTGAGACAGATTGGTCTGTAGCCCTTGGGCTGAGCAGGGTCCTTTCCCGGTTTTGGTATAAAGACCACTTTTACCTTTTTCCAGGGTTCTGGGACGTATTTCAATGCCAGGCTTCCCCTGAAGAGTCGGCATAGGACTGGTAGTAGGTGGTAGAGCCCGTGCTGGAGTAGCGCCGGATATATCCCATCTTGTCCAGGTGATTTGAACCCATTAAATGTTCCAATGGCCCATTTGATACGTTCAGGAGTTATGCACTTTTTCGAGAGTTCCCAGTCTCCTTGTACCTTCCCTTGGTCGGGGTTAGTGTGGTCAGGGATTGTGTTTGACTCTTCTGTGGATATTATTACTGATTTTGGGAAATGGGTTTGCATGAGTAGCTCTGCTGTTTCCCTTTCTGTTTCAGTGAATTTACCGTCAGGTTTCCTGATGGTACCTCCAGGGTTAGAAGGGGTTTTCGCCAAGATTCTATTGAGTTTTGCTGCATCGGATATCTGGTTGATCTCCGAGCAGAATGCCCTCCATGATTCCCGGCGTGCCCTTCTTATCTCCTTGCTATATTCCGTTAGTGTTTTGGAGTATTCCTCCCACTTACCGGTCTTCTTCGCTCTGTTATACAGCTTGCGTGTTTTACTTCTCAGTTGCTCGAGGGTTTCGGTCCACCAGTTTTGTATTTTCCCGGTGGGTTTCCTCGTTACCGGACAGTTGTTATGGTAAGAGGTTATAATGGCCTCTTGTATTTGTTCAGCAGCAAGCTCCACGTCTAGACGTGTTTTAATGTTATCTTTAACGCTCTTTAGCTGTGTTTTAAGGTTTTCCTTATATTTTTCCCAGCAAGTTTTCCGTGGGTTCCGGTACGTTACTGCCACTGCTCGGGGTTTGCCGAGTTCTATGACAATGTACCGGTGGTCTGAGAGAGATGGCTCGTCCGACACATACCACTTCACAACTTTGGAGGTTACACTTCGCGACGCGATTGTTATGTCAAGCACTTCGGAGCGCATTGGGGTTACAAAAGTGGGTTCCCGCCCTCGATTTAGAATTTCAAGGTCTGACGACATAAAATAGTCTAAAAGGGACTCACCTCTTTTGTTGGTGTTGGTACTACCCCAGAGTTCATGGTGGGCATTGGCGTCCGCACCGATGAGGATCTGCAGTCTCTTGGTCCTGCAGAAGGTTACCAGTTCCTCCAGTTCTTTCGAGGGAGGCGGCTGGATTGAGTCATAGGGTAGGTAAGCTGAGGTTATGACTACCTCGAGACTTGTACCGTCCCCTATGTATTTTACTTTGGCTGCAGCTAGGTCTGTGGAACAGAATTCGTGCATTTTAAAAGTGGGTAAATCATTCTTTGCATAAATGCATGCCCTGATTTTTTCAGAGTTTGAGCTGTATATTAGCTTACCTCTGGTGTTACCCAGTCCTTTAACAACTCCCTTGTGTTGCCAGGGTTCTTGTATGCAGGCCAGGTCAAAGTTCCCTGTGTCCAAAAGTCTGCACAGGGATGCGGCAGCTGCTTTGGAGTGGTGAAGGTTAATTTGTAGTACCTTCACCATGCTCCTGAGACTGCGGCTTCTTTCAGAGGATCTTGAAGGTTAGCTGGTGGAAGCCAAGGTAGGCTTTAAATCCTACCTTCTCCAGTGCCTTCGTTGACGCCTCGTCAATGTAGAGGATCAGGGTTTGTCCTTTCTCCTCTTCGTGTCGACTGACGACTCTCCACTGTGCTGTGTCCAGCCCCATGTTCTGGGTTTTCAGCAAGTCGATTAAGTCCTCCGTCTTTTTTTGCTCGATCAGGTCTGTTTTAGGGATCCAGACCGTGACATTGGTGGTTTTTACTACCTCTCTGGCAGTTCCGGTGCGCAGAGCGGCACCCTCCCAGGGTTTTGTGGTGGCAATTCTTTCCTCCAGCCACTTCCTTGAAATTTCGTTGGCACATGTTATGTACACAACCCCTTTCTCGGAGTAGCTGTTGGTGAATTGAGGTCCTTTGGAAGGTTCGCACTTCCACACCTCGTTGAGAATTCCCCTGTGGACGTCTTTGCATTGCTGCTCGGTCAGGAGTTCTTCTGGGAAGCGTTCAGCAACCACGGTCATCTTAAGTCCTAACACCGCCTGAGTAAAGGTCTCCCCAGCAGAAGTGCTGGGTCTCACCTCCGTCGGACTGGCGTTTCTGCGGAGCTTTTTGCTCGGGGGTTTCTTGGACCCTCCTGTCGATGGCGTGCTCACTGCTGATCTGTGCCTTTTTCCAGGGGTTGCCAGCTGGGTTGATGGTCCGGCTTGGACTTTCCGTCCTTCCTTATGACCCCCGCCGGTTTTCTCCTGTTTTTTCTCCGGTCTCGGTCTAGGCTTTCTGGGTCTTATTACTTCCCCACGAGCCTTGGCCGCCTGATTGGCTACCTTCCTGCGTTGGGCGCCGGAAAGTTTCGAACCGGGAGGCTTTGGTTCCAGCCGGAGTTCACGCACTCCAGTTGTCGCCTCTTTTACCGCCGTTCCAGGGCTTGTGGTTATGCCACTTCCTTGGGGGCTTTGGTCACTGGATTGGGGTGACGCAGTTTGGATTAGATCCACCTCCATCGTCCCCGCCTCAGCGTTGGTGTTTTTCGGGGTTACTTCTCGGTGAAGTTCCCCGGTTTGGTTGTTTGTTTTATTTTGGTCCATAAATGTTCCCACGAGTACCGGGTGTTTGAAAACCGACACCGTCAGTGACCCGAATAACGGTGCGGGGCTAGGTACTCCAAGGGGGCGCCTGGTTCCTTGGAGGCTCCGTTTGAGACACCCTTATACCCCGGGTGCCATTAGCTCATCAACACGGGTCGCATAACATCTTAAGCTGGGGTTGAGGGGGGATAGTGGGGAGGGTAGAGAGATGAGCACGGATTGTGGAGAGTGCCCATCCCAGCTTGGGAAACCTATGCACGCCACGCACAACTCACTAGAAGTGAGATCCCTGGGTCGAGATCGTTAGCTTCAGGCGCCAACTCAGCCCCGCCACCGGGGGAGGCCCCGTTGACTTGGCCGGGCAGACATCTATACTAGAGCCCCTCCACCACATCAAGGTGATCTCACGGAGGAGATCAATGCAGATGCGACCGATCTCGATCAAATAGAGTTTGCTCTTGCAGTTAAACTATTAATTTTACCAAAAAATGTCATACATAAATTATTCAAAATTTCGTCTACTTTAATTTATTATTTATCTATTTTGACGAAATTACAGAAATGACGAAAATCGTTGAAAAATGCTAAGAGTAAATAGCCAGTTCCTTTGGACCATTTTGAACCAAAAGCTTTTCAGCTCTAAGTTTGGTCATAAAACTACGAAATACGCACTTTTGTCCCGATACCTTTAGTAGTTTCTCCGGAATCGTCGTCACAAAAATCGTTTACACACGCACGCACGCACGCACGCACGCACGCACGCACGCACGCACGCACGCACGCACGCACGCACGCACGCACGCACGCACGCACGCACGCACGCACGCACGCACGCACGCACGCACGCACGCACCCACACACACACGCACGCACGCACGCACGCACGCACGCACGCACGCACGCACGCACGCACGCACGCACGCACGCACGCACGCACGCACGCACGCACGCACGCACGCACGCACGCACGCACGCACGCACGCACGCACGCACGCACGCACGCACGCACGCACGTACGCACGCACGCACGCACGCACGCACGCGCGCACCCACACACACACACACACACACACACACACACACACACACACACACACACACACACACACACACACACACACACACACACACACACACACACACACACACACACACACACACACACACACACACACACACACACACACACACACACACACACACACACACACACACACACACACACACACACACACACACACACACACACACACACTCACACTCACACTCACGCACGCACGCACGCACGCACGCACGCACGCACGCACGCACGCACGCACGCACGCACGCACGCACGCACGCACGCACGCACGCACGCACGCACGCACGCACGCACGCACGCACGCACGCACGCACGCACGCACGCACGCACGCACGCACGCACGCACGCACGCACGCACGCACGCACGCACGCACGCACGCACGCACGCACGCACGCACGCACGCACGCACCCACACACACACACACACACACACACACACACACACACACACACACACACACACACACACACACACAGACATTTTTTTGTACCTTGGTCAAAAATGTTCAGGGGACCCATAAAGACCTATTTCCGCTAAAATCTCAATTTTTTTTCGGTATGATTACAGTACTTTACATACTGCGTATGATTAAGTAATACTACATATTAGATCTATAATATGCTCTATAGGTGTTTCACGGAAGAATATCAATCTTACGACTACATACTTTTTTCACTTAAGGAGAGGTTCTCATGTAGGTAATCGGTTGAAAAAGGCATTTTTTTTCCTTTCATATTTTGAAACCTTGTAGTTATAAAATTAGCCCCTGAATGAACTAGTTTTGTGATTCTCGCAAGTTTTACTGTTTTATAGCCGGTATTCTTATGGTATTCTCCGGTAAAAGTTTCCTGCATTAAGGCGGCGCAAAGAGATGTGCCTATTCAAATGATAATTTTAAGTAGCGCTTTAAATTAGGAATGTGAATATGTTAATATGTCGAATAGAGTGGCCATGCTGAATAAGGGCGACAGCACGAGCTACTTGCACTTCACTAAGATGCCTCATTTTAATTCTAATGACGTTTCTAATCGACGCAAATTGACAACTGAATTCATTTGTCATCTTAAGTAGGCTGTCAAAGAAAACAAAAAGAAGAAAAAAATTCATACGTGAGTTCAAAGCATACTTGAAATTTTTTCCATTTTATTTTGCCTTATTAATTTAGATTTTTAAGTGCAACTTAGAAATAAACTAAGAGTTTTAACATTGTTTTTGTAATTTTCGTTTGTTACATAATATGCCCTTAAAGCATACCAAATTTGATTTGCCTAGAACTATTATTTAAAATTTTACAGGTTTCGAAAAAAAATGTTCCCCTGTTTTTGTGTATTATTATAAAAAAATAATGTAATCATTCTGATGTGGATTACAGTTGGGTCAACAAGCAAATGTTCTGCAGAAAAGAAAAAAGTTGTGTTATGCCAACACAATTCCTTTTAATCATTTGAAGTTTGTTGTTTTTAACTATAATAATAGTTATGGATATTAATTACGATAATTATTAAAAAAAACAATTTGTTTTGCTAATTCTGCTACATGTCTTTGCATTTTAGTTTTGCTTATAACTATCCGCTATTGTTGCTGAGACAACCAATTTTGCTGGTTTAAATGGAATGGTATTATAGGTTTGTTTTGGTTTGGAATTCAGAATTAGTAATTGAACTGCGCAGAACTAATGCGCAGAAAACAGTAATTCCAGAACGGTTCCGAATTTAACAAAACCAAAACACTTTAATTTTACTTTAGTGCCATCTAGCGGATATTAGGTGACACATAAACTGACATACAGCAGTTCCTAACCTATATACGCAACTGCAAAATAATTAATAAATAATATTGTCAATATTGTCCGTGTGTTAAGAAAGTATTAGCAAAATGTGCTTTGTTTATTTAAGAATATTTATTTTTTGTTGTTGTAAATGAAACTTATGTTAACTGTCACAACTTACTACAAGTTATATTTATGTATCTGTATATTCTGTATTAATAGTAAGGTAATAAAAATAAGTTAAAACTTTTCATTCAAATATATAATTTATTGTTGGCTTCTATTTTCAAATAACAAAATGGCTAAAATAGTCTGAAGTTGTCACCTACGGCACTTTTTCTACATTTTCATTGGGGTTTGCAATTACAAGTTCATAAGTAATTTCTTGCGTTTCATATTGATCTTCATTATTTATGTATAACACAGCCTGCATGAATAAAATGGCATTACAAAAAAAATTATCTCTTAAAAAAGTATTTAAGTATTATTACCTTTAATGCATTTGAATTAGCCATCTTGATGCAAAAGAATTACCGTTGAAACCAAATACAGCTGATTAAAGTTTAAACTGCGCAAGCTCGAACTAATAGTTCCGAATCGGTACTCGATGATGAGCAAGAACTGCTAGAACTGTTCTAGAATCATTCCGAACGAATTCGTGATTTAACCAAAACATCGGACCGAAAATTCAGAATCAGTTCTGATGGAACCAAAACGCCAATACGCAAATACGCATGCGCAGTAGTTCTAGAACTGCGAACCAAAAGTTGTCTTTTTTTGATTCGTATTTTCTATTTATAGTTGAATACATATCTGTAGGTAAACATATTTATTGTTTGATACAATAAACTATCCTTTTGATAATAATGCATATAAACAATAGGCTATGATTTCCAATAACATATTTAATTAAATGATGTAAGCAGTTATCTTGTATACACAATTTCAATAATTTTAATCCGTTATATGTTTTGACCTTGAAGGTGCATCGTTACCCCACACAAGCACCCCATACAGCATCTGCTCTTGAAATTTTTGTCCTCGTCCAAGGAACTAGTCGCTACACAATCCGTACGTTTCCACAGCTCTTTCGCATAATTTGAGTGTTCTGGCCGTTGGCCAAGAGACACGAAATTTTCCAAAATTATCCAAAAAGGAAATTGCATCGGCCGGGAATCGAACCCGGGCCGCCCGCGTGGCAGGCGAGCATTCTACCACTGAATCCTCCCTGCAACGAGATCGCTACCAGCTATGTCCCTCGATTAGAGCAATCGCTAAATCGGAGCATAAATGGACTTTAGACCTAGACGAAACAACGGCATACTATAAGAAACTATATGGAGAAGCGGCACAAAATCCAAGAACACCTATCTTCAACGAATGGCTCCAGAGACTACGACACCCACAAGGACAAAACCGAGAAGCACCTGAAGACCTTGCTGCACGAACAAATATGCGAGTTAGCAGGATATCGCCCTGGAAGGCGCCAGGGCTAGATGGAATTCCAGCATACCTGTATAAAATATTTCCTTCTGCCAAAAAATATCTGGCAAAACACATAGAGGATATTGTCCAAGGAGTCTATCCACTATCAGAAGATGATGTTGCAGCTAAAGTTGTGCTACTGTACAAGGCCGGGGATGAAAACAACCCAGCAAACTATAGGCCAATATCGCTATTGAATAATGATTACAAAATCCTGACAGGCGTAATAGCGGACATCATTCAAGATAGTGTGGGCTCAAAAATTCCCCGCGAACAACTGTGCAGACCAAAAGTTTCTGGAACCATGCACGGGATACTCATGGATAGAGCTGAGAGCCAAACAGCACGCATGAACAGAAGATCGCACGTATCTATCTGGTACGATTTCAGAAAAGCGTTTGACTCGATCAGCCATCATGCTCTAAAGCGATTAATATCCGCACTCCCCATTCCAGTTGCCATAAAAAGAACTATGAAGATCATGATAAATGCATGGAACCTGCGTATTCAAGCTCCAAAACAACTCGGAGAAGCAGTCAAGGTGAAAAAAGGCATCTACCAAGGGGACAGCCTTAGCCCGTTACTGTTTAACCTGGTCACGTCCGGAATTATCCATCGTCTAACCAATGACCATGAGATCACTAAAGCATGCAAAGGCCGACTTGAAATAATTGCATACATGGATGATATCGAAGTACATACCAACACAATGAAAACTGCAAAGATCGTCACTGCAAGGTTGGAGGAGGGAGCCGAGGAACTGGGCCTAAGTCTGAACACTGCCAAATGCGGAGTATATGGTCCTAATAACACCAACGAGGATGACCTCCGTATTCCCTACATAGAGAATAGCTATAAACACCTGGGGCTACACCAACGGGAGAAGGACCAACCCATAAACATGGAAATGTTGGAACAAAAAATCGTGGAACGAACTAGAGCCATCTTATCATCAAGACTGACTAGTTTCCAAAAGAGAGGCCTGTTCAACTCCACAGTAATTCCAGCAGCAGTCTACGTAACCGGCAACATCAGTCCGGAAGAATCCGTAGCTGCCACCCTTTTAAGATGTAAAAACTTCGATAAAGTCATTAGAAAGATAGCTGTGGAGGAGCAGATAAAAACAACAACTACATCTAACCAGAGATTTTATCTACCCACATACTTGGGCGGCCTGGGCTTTAAAAGCATCGAAACAGAGACTGCCGTCCAATATGCCAGAAGATACTGGTACCTCCACCAGCATACAGAACTCACTAAGACCAGAGAACAATATGAAAAACTGGCAAAGAAAGAATACCGTACGCCAATCGGAGATTATCACCACATAATAAAAAAGTATGACATAACCAACAGCAACGTAGTAACCGGAGAAGACGCGTGTCGAGAGATAATCAAAAAGATCCAAGCGAGCAGTATGTCCAGCAGGAAGGAAATTTGGGGCAAAACCATGCACTACCCCAAACTCGTCCTCAAACACGAGAAAAAAATCAAATTTCCGGCCCTAAACAGTAAACATCTCAATTCAGCGAAGTTGAGTCTTCTGAATGCTGCAGCTGATGAACAATGGTATGCTCTACGAGGACTGTCGAAAGATCATGGAGGTATGTGTCGCATCTGTAAAAGCCACGACGAAACTGCATACCATGTCGTCACAGGCTGTAAACATCCTTACACTGTCAGGCACGACTACGTTGCTTTTTGGTTGTTACGGACAATACTAGACATTACAAACGCACCGGAAGAAGTCAGGAAGATGCTCGCCCATGGCAAAGCAAACTTAAACTGCACCTACTCAAACAACAACTCCGAAATAACCATAAGATCAGGCCTTCCGATAGTGACCACGGTAAAACTATACCACCACAAACCTGACATAATGGTGAGAATAGTTACCAACAACAAGACGACCATATACGTTTTCGAAGTGGTAGTTCCCCACCTTCAAAATCTGGAAATGGAAGAAGAGGTAAAAAAGGTCCGCTACTCAAAAAATTCCAAGGTGCTGGTGAACCACCTCAACTACAAGACGGTGGGAAGAGATGCTAACCTGGTGGAAGAACTGGGCAAAATGTATGAGGGACCAGTGAGATTGAGCGTACTAGCTGTTGGAACATATGGCGAAATCCTAACCACTGAAACGCACCAGACATTTTTGGCCAATCTGAAGCACCTAGGAGCTCAAGACCACCAACTACAAGCCCTACTTCGGAACGCAGCGTACAGCGCCCTGACGGAGACGAGTCGCATCCTCATGAGGCATGTGGGAAGATGAGCCCGAAGAAAACTACTAACTTCAAGAAATTTTACGCTCACTATATTTTACTGTGATATTTATATATTATATAATGTATTATAGTCTTATATGTATTTAAGTGAATAAAGATATTGAACTGGGCTGTGTTTTGTGTTTCCGAAATTCTGAAGACGCAAGAGAAGGAAGTTGACAGGGGCCCTGTCAGTCTGACAGTCGACATTGAACACCTTGCAGTGGGAGCCTACGGATGATCCAGGTGCAGGCGTATAGTGGAGGTTTTCGTGAAGTCCGCGGGAATTTTAGCTATAAATCTGAAACTACTTGTTTCTGAACGTGGCCTTCATAGCATGTATGATTTGGAGACTTGTCACTTGCGGGATGAAGAATTAAAGGAACACAATTATTATACAATCATAATGTTTGTCTGTTGCATGTATATAATATATATTTGTTAATAGGTAGATGTATATAATGAATAAAGATAAGAACCTTGACAGGTGTAGACGTATAGTGAGAGCTCTCGTGAATTTCCGCGGGAATTTCTTGTTATAAGTCCGGTGATAGGATCAAACAGTCGCAGAACCGAAGATACTACAATAATTGATTATGGTTTACGCGGGCTGTGTTTTGTGTTTCCGAAATTCTGAAGACGCAAGAAAAGGAAGTTGACAGGGGCCCTGTCAGTTTGACAGTCGACATTGAACACCTTGCAGTGGGAGCCTACGGATGATCCAGGTGCAGGCGTATAGTGGAGGTTTTCGTGAAGTCCGCGGGAATTTTAGCTATAAATCTGAAACTACTTGTTTCTGAACGTGCCCTACATAGCATGTAGGATTTGGAGACTTGTCACTTGCGGGATGAAGAATTAAAGGAACACAATTATTACAATTATACAATCATAATGTTTATCTGTTACATGTATATAGTATATATTTGTTAATAGGTAGATGTATATAATGAATAAAGATAAGAACCACCGATGCTGATGGTAAGGTCTTTTCGACCATGCGGATCCATGCAATCCAATCGCCTAGATTTGAAGCCGTCGCCGCCAGATGACACGAAATCGTACTTTCCCGAGAAACAATATCTCGAGAGGCACTCATCCGCAACTGAGATTAAGCAACTGCGACGATTTCAGCGGATTGTTCCATCCAGTTGTGGTGAGAATTTGCAAGCATCGGTGATTCTTATCTTTATTCATTATATACCTCTACCTTTAACAAATATATACTATATACATGGCAGAGGCAAACATTATGATTGTATAATAATTGTGTTCCTTTAGTTCTTCATCCCGCAAGTGACAAGTCTCCAAATCCTACATGCTATGTAGGGTACGTTCAGAAACAAGTAGTTTCAGACTTATAGCTAAAATTCCCGCAGACTTCACTAAAACCTCCACTATACGTCTGCACCTGGATCATCCGTAGGCTCCCACTGCAAGGTGTTCAATGTTGACTGTCAGACTGACAGGGCCCCTATCAACTTCCTTTTCTTGCGTCTTCAGAATTTAGGAAACACAAAACACAGCTCGCGTAAACCATAATCAATAATTGTGGTATCTTCGGTTCTGCGGTACTGTTTGATCCTATCACCGGACTTATAACAAGAAATTCCCGCTGAAATTCACGAGAACTCTCACTATACGTCTACACCTGTCAAGGTTCAATATCTTTATTCACTTAAATACATATAAGACTATAATACATTATATAATATATAAATATCGCAGAAAAATATAGTGAACGTAAAATTTCTTGTAGTAAGTAGTACTCTTCGGGGTCATCTTCCCACATGCCTCATGAGGATGCGACTCGTCTCCGTTAAGGTGCTGTACGCTGCATTCCGAAGTAGGGCTTTTAGTTGGTGGCCTTGAGCTCCTAGGTGTTTCAGATTGGCCAAAAGTGTCTGGTGCGTTTCAGTGGTTAGGATTTCGCCATATGTTCCAACAGCTAGTACGCTTAATCTCACTGGTCCCTCGTACATTTTGCCCAGTTCTTCCACCATGTTGGCATCTCTTCCCACCGTCTTGTAATTGATGTGGTTCACCAGCACCTTGGAATTTTTTGAGTAGCTGACCTTTTTTACCTCTTCTTCCATTTCAAAATTTTGAAGGTGTGGAACTACCACTTCGAAGATATATACGGTTGTTTTGTTGTTGGTATCTATTCTCACCATTATGTCAGGTTTGTGGTGGTATAGTTTTGCCGTGGTCACTATCGGAAGGCCTGATCTTATGGTTATTTCGGAGTTGTTATTTAAGTAGGTGCAGTTTAAGTTTGCTTTGCCATGGGCGAGCATCTTCCTGACTTCTTCCGGTGCGTTTGTAATGGCTAAAATCGTCCGTAACAACCAAAAAGCAACGCAGTCGTGCCTGATAGTGTAAGGATTGTTACAGCCTATGACGACATGGTATGCAGTTTCGTCGTGGCTTTTACAAATACGACACATACCTCCATGATCTTTCGACAATCCTCGCAAAGCATACCATTGTTCATCAGCTGCAGCATTCAAACTGCCTCAACTTCTCAACTTCGCTGAATTAAGATGTTTACTGTCTAGGGCTGGAAATTTGATTTTTTTTCTCGTATTTGAGGACGAGTTTGGGGTAGTACATGGTTTTGCCTCAAATTTCCTTCCTGCTGGACATAATGCTCGCTTGGATCTTTTTGATTATCTCTCGACACGCGTCTTCTCCGTTTACTACGTTGCTGTTGGTTATGTCATACTTTTTTATTATGTGTTGATAGTCTCCGATTGGCCTACGGTATTCTTTCTTTGCCAATTTTTGGTATTGTTCTCTGGTCTTAGAGAGCTCTGTATGCTGCTGGAGGTACCAGTATCTTCTGGCATATTGGACGGCAGTCCCTGTTTCGATGCTTTTAAAGCCCAGGCCGCCCAAGTATGTAGGTAGATAAAATCTCTGGTTTGATGTAGTTGTTGTTTTTATCTGCTCCTCCACAGCTATCTTTCTAATGAGTTTATCGAGGTTTTTACATCTTAAGAGGGTGGCCGCTACGGATTCTTCCGGATGTTGCCGGTTACGTAGACTGCTGCTGGATTCACTGTGGAATTGAACAGGCTTCTCTTTTGGAAACTAGTCAGTATTGATGATAAGATGGCTCTAGTTCTTTCCACGATTTTTTGTTCCAATATTTCCATTTTATGGGTTGGTCCTTCTCCCGTTGGTGTAGCCCCAGGTGTTTATAGCTATTCTCTATGTAGGGTATACAAAGGTCATCCTCGTTGGTGTTATTAGGACCATATACTCCGCATTTGGCAGTGTTCAAACTTAGGCCCAGTTCCTCGGCTCCCTCCTCCAACCTTGCAGTGACGATCTTTGCAGTTTTCATTGTGTTGGTATGTACTTTGATATCATCCATGTATGCAATTATTTCAAGTCGGCCTTTGGATGCTTTGGTGATCTCATGGTCATTGGTTAGACGATGGATAATTCCGGAGGTGACCAGGTTAAACAGCAACGGGCTAAGGCTGTCTCCCCTTGGTAGATGCCTTTCTTCACCTTGACGGCTTCTCCGAGTTGTTTAGGAGCCTGAATATGCAGGTTCCATGCATTTATCATGATCTTCATGGTTCTCTTTATGACATCTGGAATGGGGAGTGCGGATATTAATCGCTTTAGAGCATGATGGCTGATCGAGTCAAACGCTTTTCTGAAATCGTACCAGATATATACGTGCGATCTTCTGTTCATGCGTGCTGTTTGGCTCGCAGCTCTATCCATGAGTATCCCGTGCATGGTTCCAGAAACTTTTGGTCTGCACAGTTGTTCGCGGGGAATTTTTGATCCCACACTATCTTGAATTATGTCTGCTATTATGCCTGTTAGAATTTTGTAGTCGTTATTCAATAGCGATATTGGCCTATAGTTTGCTGGGTTGTTTTCATCCCCGGCCTTGTACAGTAGCACAGCTTTAGGTGCAACATCATCTTCTGATAGTGGATAGACTCCTTGGACAATATCCTCTACGTGTTTTGCCAGATATTTTTTGTCAGAAGGAAATATTTTATACTGCCATGCTGGAATTCCATCTAGCCCTGGCGCCTTCCATGGCGATATCCTGCTAACTCGCATATTTGTTCGTGCAGCAAGGTCTTCTTCAGGTGCTTGTCGGTTTTGTCCTTGTGGGTGTCGTAGTCTTTGGAGCCATTCGTTGAAGATAGGTGTTCTTGGATTTTGGTGCGCTTCTCCATATAGGATCTTGTAGTATGTCGTTGCTTCTTCTAGATCTAAAGTCCATCTATGCTCCGATTTAGTGATCGCTCTAATCGAGGGACATAGCTGGTAGCGATCTGGTGGTAGGGAGCATTCAAGTTTCCTTCTGCCAGCAAGCTCTTTTTCTAAGCGTAATTATTCTGTCTTCCATGATTTTTATGTATTTGTTGGGAGACAGTTTGTGCTTTCTTATTATCTTGTATTGTGCCAGTTGTTCGGCATTGAAGTTAGCGTTTGTTGTCTTTTGAATCTCTCTAGCAATTTTAATTCCGCTTTCTACCTCCTTTATATATTTTTCTGTTCCCTGATGTTTTGGAACTATTTTTGCTTTTCCCATGGATCCGTCAATTTTCCTTTTTAATAAATACCCCGCTTCCAGTATTGCTTTCTTTATGTTATTATGCTTCACTACTGGTTTTCGCGTGTTATTAGTGATTTCATGGATTTTTCGTTGGAGGCATGTGTCTATTTTCTTGCACCATTGCTTGTTGTGCGCTGCGAAAAATTTTGGTAGACGGTTTTTGTTTATTTTTGCTCCTTACTAATTTATAGGTCTTCTCAAATTCCTTTTTTAAGTGTGTCTTTTCGGGACTGTGCGAATGATCTGTTTCGTTCCTTTTGCTAATGGATATTTGGGAATTTGGTTGCGGGTTTTGGTCCATATCTGTTGTATTTTGCGGGTTTATTTCTGTTGTATCAACTGTTTGTGTATGCTCTGGGGAATCCCCGTCCCCGCCAGAGTGTCTGGAGTTATTCGTGGTGTTATTTTCGTCGCTCGCTGTGCTGCGATCTTCTCTACGGCCGCCTACTGCGATATTATCGGGGGTTGTTTCAATGTTGACGGCGTTTGGCCGGTCGTGCGCCTGGAGGTTTCCTCCTATCGCATTTGTTACGTTGACGAGATCGCACCGCATCGGCTCCGCTCGTTGATCGTCGGTGTTCTTCATTTGGTTCAGTCTCTCCGCGATGTTGTCGGGGGTAGCGTAATATAGGAGGGGGAACTTCTCTCGCAGTCTACTTTTCATCGCCTTCGCGGTACGGCCTGGCATCTGGTCCTCCAAATTGCGCATGCGCTCCCTTTTGTTTTTCGTCGGGTCTTGTCACAGTATATAGCGTAGCGTTTCTCTATACTGTGGTCTTGTCATAGATAACACTAAATAGATGCGCCACATCCGCTCCTTAGAGTGATAATTGATAGCAGCGCCTCCTATGTGGCGAGCTGTAAAACTAAAGTGAAACAGGGTCGGCCTAGCAGATGCAGGACCGGCCCGGAAAATTGCATGTTTGATATATTTTATGGATTAGAATTAGAAACTTAATAAAACAACACAAAATTGCATAAAAAGTATATTTTGACAAACATTTGCAAACAATCTACTGATATAATAGTGTATTTAACAGAATATATAATAGATAAGGTACAGCGAGATGAAAAATTACTGACCTGTCCGCTCGCATTTATAACGGGGTTTTAGTAAAAATGTGCAGCATATGCTCCCATATATGTCATTGCGTCTTGTGATTGGCTATAACAAATCATGCATTAATAGAAATCGTGCATTAATGGAGTACTTTAATAAACGATTTCCTATTCACTAAACTGACTCATAAATAAACGATCGACGGAAAAAAATATTAAGGCACCCTGTTATATACAAATATCTTCACTTACCTTATGTCTAACAATAACAAATAATAACTAACAATATTAACAACAAATAATAACCAACAGGAACAATAACAAAAAACAAACAACAACAAGGCACTAGAAAAATCGCTTGAGACGCTTTGATGCTAAATGCTAACGAGGCTAACCAACGCAGGCAGTAAACAGCAACCAAATGATGCATCAAAAATGGCTGCTGTAGTAAACAAAAGGCGAACAGCAACTTAACAATAACACAATAACTATCCTTGTCAACTGTTGCCAACTGAGGAACACGAAATTTAACCTAAACGTTCCAAATGTAGAAATCTACCAGCTTCAGCACCATCTGTGGAAAAGGTGTAAAGTTAAACCCAATTATCCTAGACCGAATATTAGGCCATTGTTTACGGTATTCACGATAGTTTCAGAATTTAATTGAATTACCTTTTTTTGATAGCTGCCGCTGATCTATTTGGCAACTGGGTAGCTAGATGTTGTAGTCTCTCCTTGTTCGTTGGCGCCAATACTTCGGTCTGAAGGTACTGCCGAATAACGTCCAGCTCTGCCGGTTTCCAGGTCGCCATTCTCTTTGTCGTGTTATTTGAGCTATCAAAACTCACAGGCAGGGCCTGCGTGAACCATAGACTTGGTGGTGTTCGGTTCTGCGTCCGTTGTTTCTTATCATTGCACTTGTTGCAAATATTTCTCGCGGAAGCACTCACAACACGTCCACACTCTTACGCGTTCTATATTCTTTATTCATACTATACACATATCTACAATAAATATATACTATATAAAAATCACAGATAAATATTATGATACATAAAAAAATTTCAGTGCTTCTCTTCATCGTCCCACATGCCTCAGGAGGATTTTTCAGGTCTCCGTCATGGCGCTGTATGCGGCATTCCTTAGCATGTACGAAACATGGTTTTCCGTGGTTCCCAGGTGGATGAGATTGGCTCGGAACTGGTGGTGGGCTTCTGACTTTATGATTTCGCCATATGTGCCCATTGCAAATACGCTAAATCGTACTGGACATTTGTACATGTTGCCCAGCTCCTCGGCTAAGTTTGCATCCCGTCCGATGCTTTTGTAATTGAGGTGGTCCACGTGTGCTTTAGAGTTTTTGGTGTATCTGATCTTTTTCACTTCCTCTTCCATTTCGAAGTTTTGTAGGTGAGGTACCACTACCTCGAAGATGTAGATGGTATCAGCATTTTCTCTTTCTCTTTCGATTCACACCATTATGTCGGGTTTGTGGTGATACAGTTTTTGGGTGGTAAGTATTGGCAACCTTATGATGATTTTTCTGCCATTGCTGTAGAATTCGCAGTCCAGGTTTGCTTTCCCATGGGCGAGTTGTTTTGTTACTTCTTCTGGTGCCTTGGTGGTCTCGAGTATTGGTTTTAGTCGCCAGTATGCTCCGTAGTCGTGGCGAATGGTGTATGCGTGTTTACACGCCGTTACCACGTGGTAAGCCGTTTCGTCGTGGTTTTTGCACAGTCTGCAGAGGCCTTCGCGGACTTTGGAGAGACCCCGCAAAGCGTACCATTGTTCGTCCGCTGCTGCGTTAAGTAAGCTCAGTTTGGAGGAGTTCAGGTGTTTGTGTGGTAGTGCCGGGAAGTATATCTTGTTCTCGTATTTTACGACGAGTTTCGGGTAGTGCATGGCTTTACTCCATATATCTTTCCGGTCCGATAGGTCTTTGGCTCGGATGGCTTTTATGATGGTCTTGCATTCGTCCGGGTTGTTTTCTTCCGCCTGTTCTGGTATGCCATATTTTTTGAGGACATGGCGATAGTCTCCAATTGGCGTACGGTGCTGCGCTCTGTCCAGTTTTCTATATAGCTCTCTAGTGTGCGTGAGCTCTGGGTGCTGCTGGAGGTACCAGTATCTTCGGACGTATTGGATCGCAGTTTCTGTTTCAATACTCTTGAAGCCAAGACCTCCAAGGGCAGTTGGTAAGTAGAATCGTTGGTTTGACGTGGTGGTCGTTTTAATTTGCTCTTCTACTGCAATTTTCCTGATGGCCTTGTCCAGGTTTCGACATTTGAGCAGGGTACTGGCGACTGGTTCATCTGGGCGTATATTACCCGTTATGTATATCGCTGCTGGTATTGTTGTCGAGTTGAAAAGGCCATGGTTTTGCAGACTGGTCAGCCCCGATGAGAAGATGATTTTCACTTGTTCTATAACCTTTTCCTCTAGTATCTCGATATTAATTGGTTGGTCATTTTCTGTTTGGTGCAGTCCCAGACTCCCAGGTGTTTGTAACTGCTTTGGATGGAAGGAATATGCAGCTCTTCATTCTCATTTGGGGTATTTGGATCAAATTTCCCACATTTCGCAGTGTTGAGCGTAAGGGCCAGTTCGGTGGCTCCTTGTTCCAATCGGTCAGTGATTATCTTTGCGGACTTAATGGTATTCGTGTGCACTTTTATATCGTCCATATATGCTACGACTTGCAGCCTTCCCTTGGTCGATTTTACAATTTTTTTATCGTGGCATAAGCGGTAGATGATTCCCGCCATTACCAGATTGAAAAGGAGTGGGCTGAGGCTGTCACCCTGATATATCCCCTTTTTCACCTGTATGGGGTTGCTCATTTTCTGGGTAGAATGCTCGCCTGCCACGCGGGCGGCCCGGGTTCGATGCAAAATACTTTTTGGATCATTTTATCAAAATTTTTAAGTATAACTTCCTTACGGAGGGTAGTGACGCGGGGAATCACTAGAATCAGCGTATATAGACGTGCTGTTAAAATAAACTTTTTGGGTAGCTCTGATGAAGCCCACTTCTACTTTACTTATACATTGTGGTTGACACGGTTCACAATTCTTACGCAAATCTGAAAAAAATAAAGAAAGAATACATAGTGTATTTACATATTTATTGTTTGATACAACAAACTATATCTTTTGTTAATAATAATATAATCAATTGTTTATTTCTTTGCATAAAATATTTAATTATTTTCTTAAATGATGTGAGTTAATTGTCTTCTGTATGCTCGGTATGTCTTCTGTATGCAAACTGGCTTACGCGATTACTTTTGATCGTTTAACGGATCGAGTTATTCTTTATTTGTCCTTAGATAAAATACTTTTTATTGGAGGCTGAACCTCATAATAAGTGAAGCTTTTAAATAATTGTTATTTATAACGATTTGAAACCGAAAAATGCTATAAAAATCGATCTTAAAATTCAAACAGCAGCCGTTTGGAAAATTTTCAACTTTTTTAACAATATGTTGGTTCAGCCTCCAACTAATTTCATCTAGTTTCACAGCGCCTTTGAAATATCGATTTTTGTTTGTTTTTATGGGAGTTAATCGTGCACGTCGATGCGGCAAGCACGCCGCGGAGTACCTGTACTTCCTACAACAGTATCCACTTCCTGCATATAGTTTTTTATGGGGCTATGTCCTTTTGTACACTAAAGTATGATAAATATATGGCAATAGAAACAATATTGATATCTCTTACAATTTGTTTGAAAAACTGTCTCAAAGTTGAACATCTTTTTCGGTCTCTTCATGAGAACCTCCCCTTAAAGCTTTACTTCTTTGAATAGATGAATCAGACATATTTTATCAAATTGCGTGGATACAACAACAATTAATACATAGGGGAGGGTGAGGCAGATTTGAACGGTTTTATTAGGTAGCGATTTTTTCACTTTTTTTAGATATATAAGACGATGATGGTTGGATTGATTGTTGCATTGAGACTAATGAAGATGACTAAACTTAATATAACAATAGAAAATTAATATTTTTAAGAATATTTTAAAATCGCATGGTGCCATAAAATATACATCTAAAATACATCTTTTCAGATCCAAGAGAGCTATCATCTTTTGGGCACTGTTTAAAAAATTGTCGTCTATACAGGGTGAGTTATTAGTATCCCAGCGGCCGATAGCTGCTAAATCGTTAGAGAAATAAAAAAAAAACACAAAAGTTGTTTGATTCACCAGTTTCTATAACGTAAAATTATTTTCATTTATACAGGGTTGCATTTAGGCGTGACGGAAAATATGTAGAACACCCTGTATATTATGTGCTAATTGAATTGCCCCCCGAGTTCCCTTTAATTTATGTTAAGTATGCCATTGTCCAATTGTAGTAGTTTTCGTGATATTTACAATTTAAAGAAAAATGTGTAATATTAGCTCATAAAGCTATTATTTTTTGTTATTTTTTTGTCTATTTGTAAATCAGTAATACCGAAAAACTGGTACAACAAATTCAAGTATGCCAGAATAAAATGGAGAAGAGCATCCTCAATCTAACATGGAAAGACAAAATCCCCATTACCGTCGTAAAACAACAACTCAAAACCTGCGACGTAACCGTCACCATCAAGCAAACTTTGGGGGAGGCCTTTATCCGGAAGGATGTACACTAGAAAGCACCTTTTGTTTTTGAAGTTATAATCATTATTACACAACGTATTGTATTTTATTTTTGGTGTATTAATAAAGGGCTATTATTATTATTATAATACTGTATTAAAATACAACTTACAAAACGGTAATTAATACTATTAGCATTAATTAATCATAGAAACAAACAATTGAGATCTAACGGCACACAATATGTTATGGCTGTCAAAATTAGTAACAATATTTGTCTTTTCTTTGAACGATGAGTTATAATTATTGCAAAGAAGAATTAATTAACATGATCTACATCTATGGCGAAGCCGACAGAAATACATTAGTAGCATCCAGAATGTATGAACAGCGATATCTGGATAGACGGCATCGCCTGTTATATACAGGGTTCGGTTGCAATTTGACGAAACCGGTAATATTAATTACCAGCACAAAACAAGAACTAAAACGGCGACCAACGAGAGAAGATGAGGTCCTACATTGTGGCCACCAAGGTCTCCAGACCTCAACAAACTCGATTTCTTTTTATAGAGATATGTGAAGGAGCTGGTATAGCAATCAGCACCTACTACACCAGAAGACATGAAACTTCGTATAACCAATGTTTTTGACAACTTTAGAGTAAATAAGAGGCACATGTTAAGAAATATCTCAAGATCTTTTACACGCATTACTGCTTGCAGAAGAGGAAAGGGGCGTCATTTTGAACAACTTCCAAATACTAATTAAAATAATAGTTACTTGTTGTGCAATCTTTATTAAGTGCTTATTGTTTGTTTCTGAATTTGTGTCAAATAGGTTACTAATTAAAAAGGGATTTATTTTTTAATAAACGTTATAAACGTTAATAGTATTAAAGTTTTTTTTCTTTTACTATATGTGAATATACCAATACTGATTTACAACTAGGAGACAAACAAAAAAGAAAGAGCAAGAAAATAATGGTATACTAGATAATATTACACATTTTTCTTTAAATTGTAAATATCACGAAAACTACTAAAATAAAATGGACATATGACATATTTGACATAAATTAAAGGGAACTTGTTGGGAAATTCAATTAGCACATAAAATACTGGTTGTTACATTTAAAAGACTCAAGGAAAAGCGATTTGAAAAACATCAAAACTTACTAAGTTTAATGTACAGCCTGTATAGTGAACCTAATATGTTTGGGGACTATCATCTACCTACTAGCTTTGACTATTTTCGGACATAGCTTAAAATCAAAATCTGCAAAAATGTCATTTTTACATAGTTTTAAAGAAGATCGTGCAAGGGACATATTTTGGAGAAATAATTGAATATCTCAGGTACTATTAACGCTGAGCGTTAGCAACCTATACCGTTGGATACCCAAATTTATTGGTATTCAAACAATAATAAAATGTACAGGCTGTTCCATTAAAAAAAAATGAGCATACTTTACGACACGCCTAAATCCAAACATATAAAAGAGAATAATTTTACGTCAGAGAAACTAGTGAGCCAAACAACTTTTGTCTTAAACATTTTTTCTTTGTCTATCGATTTAGTAACTATCGACCGCCGGGATACTACTAACTCACCCTCTATAGTACTTTTCAGCCTTTTATTTATCACAAAAATATTTCATCTTAAAAGTGCAAAAATAGTTTTTTGTAGTTATAGAATACATATTTAAACTTGTACTAAACTAACAGTACTAAATTGTTTAAAATTTCTTATAATACGATAGATGATAAATACCCAAAGTTAGGCATTTTCTCGTGGTCGGGGTAGATATCTCAAATAACGTACGTTCTTGTGTTTCTTTGATTGAAAATGTAACCATCAATTAATCTTAGAATTATCAGCAAGCATATAATACAACTAACTGTAAAAAAAATTGATGTGGCCAGGCACATGACTTTATCATACAATATATAAAATTAATAGTTTAGATGCATGAGATTCCATTTGACCGAGATCGATCGTGTCTGCAATAAAATAAAACAACTTAGCCAGGATTTGACAGATATTTTGATAATATCATATAAATACAAAATGATATAAAGAATGTTAGTAACAGCAGGCTGTTCCAACAGCGTTGCAACATATATCACTATTTCATCCGACGTAGGCCACTGAACACACTACGCATGCATCAAGTTCGTGGATTCGATTGGCTGGATTGGATCCATAGGCTGCCACAGTGCTACCACCAGCTGTCACATGTATAAGGTTATCTTTGCGCTGTCAGAGGTTTGGCATTAGTGAGCTGCTACATGTATAAGGTTATCTAAGTGCTGTCAGTGGTTTGGCGTTAGTGAGCTGCCACATGTATAAGGTTATCTATGGGCTGTCAGTGGTTTGGCGTTAGTGAGCTGCCACATGTATAAGGTTATCAATGGGCTGTCACTGGTTTGGCGTTAGTGATGCCGAATATTACCGGCTAACGGCCGCGGTAATACCGACCGCGAACTTTAAGTATATAGTATATAGTTATATATAGTTATATAGTATATATGTAACGGCTGGATTACTATTAAACGTTGTGCGAATTTGAAGTCCTTGCAAGCGAATCAGTGTAGTTAACATACGTCTACCCGTCAAATTACGAATATATTAAGTATCACGGTCCACACGGTCTGCTCACTTCGCGTCTCAAATTCGTTCATTTCTGCGCATGACGTCACTGCGAGAAGGATGTTGACACGGACACCTAGGCAACCAAATACATCCGTCAGTTTTTGACTGTAGGTGATTTAGATTAACAAGTTGACAACCATGCCAACGCTTTAATTGTCAAAAAGGCTTGAACGTCACAACAACATATTAGCTACCATGGCAACAAACGCTACTTCTCTCACTGACGTCAGCGGCCGATGCGCGAGAGCAGACCGTGTTGGACCGTGTTAAGTATGTTCCTTCTTTTGTATAATCTAATATGAAGTTATTAATTCTTTATATATCGTTAGAAATGGTGACAACTGCTACATACTTCGTTAAGGTTATCAATGGGCTGTCACTGGTTTGGCGTTAGTGATGCCGAATATTACCGGCTAACGGCCGCGGTAATACCGACCGCGAACTTTAAGCTACAATAAACACCATCTGTCGACGGTCCTAACTACTGGCAACGCATGGGCAGTTTGAACCCGGGCACCACATCGATAGACAAAATATATATCTCCGTATCACATTGTTGGAAACGAGACTATACATTGGCGCTATAGAACAAGCTCCGTATAATCCCTAATACGTATATGGATAATATTGACTGTAGGTATTGTCAAAAAAACAGCCTTTGACACTATCTACTGTCAGAATGATAATAATTGTGAAATCGTCGCTAACTAAGTTTTAATGCAGACACGATCTCGATCAAAAAGAATCTGCTCCTACAGCTAAACTATTAATTTTACCAAAAAATGTCATGGATATAAATTATACAAAATTTCCTCTACATTAATTTATTATTTAACTATTTTGACGAAATTACAAAAATGGCAGTTCATTTGCTAAATCCTTGAAAAATACTTAGAGGAAACATCCAGTTTCTTTGGACCCTTTTGAACCAAAAGCTTTTCAGCTCTATGTTTGTTCATAAAACTTCTACATATTGTAGCGTTTTTCGTTCGTTAAGGTGTGAATTAAAACACTCGGTATATTAAAATAGTCAACTAATTTATTTTACACTATTACAGTCTTATTACCTAATTATTAAACACGAACACTAAACACAAAGGTTAACTAACTTACTTAAGGTCACTATAAACATTTATCTTCACTGTATTTATTTCGAACTATTTATGTCGATCAATAATCGCGCCAACGCTCCGACTGCACTCCGAATAACTCGACGAGCGCACCCGTTATATATGCCTATCGATCGTTGTGCGGGAACGTTCCCGAGTCGTCCACGCTCGCCCAGAACGGTCGCCACTCGCGCTCGCTGCCTCAATGGAACTCTCCAGAATGAGTTGCCTCGAGAACAACCCAGAACTTCTGGCGCCTTCGCGGCTGTTAAGATCGTCACACTGCCCCCCTCCTAAGCTCGTTTCGTCCCGAAATGATTCCAAAGATGGAGGATGTCGATATCGGCAGAAAGCGCCCTTCTTGCAGCAGGACCTCTTGTGGACGTAACAGTCCACGGTTCTCTCCAGGGGACGACGTTGAGGGCTATAACAGCACACCAGAATTTGTACGCCCGCCAACCTGAAGAGTGCTTCCAACATGCTGCGAATCATCCTCCAGTCCAAGCCATCGAGTCCGCATGCCAGCTTGGGAATTGCCAGGCTTCGCAGGTCCTCGGCTAGCAATTGTTCCTTTAGAGAACACAAAGTGTCCCAAACATCTCTATAAGTTGGCTTCTGACCGGACGTCTCTTTGGTAACCAAGTGGAAGATCTTTCTGCCGGTCTTTTCGTCGGTTGCCTTTAGTGCTTGTCCGACTCTGGGATTAGACCGACGCAGCTCTGGAATATTTCCAAACTTCCCGCGGAAAACTTTGGCTATCCCTCTAGACATTTTCAAGTCCTTAGCCACACAAAGTGCCAGGGCGTACCCAGCTGGAGCAGTAAACAGGTCCCGCTGCACTTCACAGGTCACACCGAACCGACTCTTTTGACCATTAGAATGACGGGCCATGAATTCGTCGAATGTCAAATCCGGTTCTGGTTGGATTTGCCGCAGCTCCGCGTCTTCGTTTTGGTGACAGTCCCTCTCGTCCCTTAGGGTCGTAGAGCCAAACCATATCACCGGCATTGTACCTGTGGTCCTTGGCATTGACATCGTATGCGTCCTTCATCCGAGTACCGGCATCTTGAATGGAAATGCGAACTGGGCTATGAATGGCATCCATTCTTCTTCGCAGTTCACTGACGTAGTCCTCCCCGGTGACATCAGTTCCTGGCGGGCAACCAAACTTCAGATCGCATGGGAGACGGAGTTCTCTTCCCATAATTATCCGAGCCGGAGACTCTCCCGTGCTTTCGTGGACGGCCGATCGATAAGCCAGGAGGAACAAATGAAGAAAGCCATCCCAGTCTCTTTGATGGTGGGAGACCACTTTGGCCAAATACCGATTAATGGTTCTATGCATGCGCTCCACCATTCCATCTGACTGCGGGTGTAACGCAGTAGTTCTTGTTTTCTTGATTCCGAGCGCCTTACAGATGTTCTGGAACAAGCTGGATTCAAAATTTCGCCCTTGGTCCGAATGTAGCTCCAAAGGCACGCCAAATCGGCAAATCCATTCTTTCACCAAGGCGTCGGCAATTGTTGAGGCTTCCTGGTTTGGTAGAGCGTATGCCTCAACCCATTTGCTGAAGTAGTCCACCACGACCACGATGTACTTATTTCCTGCTTCGGATTCGGAAAACGGGCCAGCTACGTCAATAGCAATCCTTTCAAAGGGACTTCCCACGTTGTACTGGCGCATCAAAGCCTTCTGCTTTCTCTGTGGCCCATTACTTGCCGCACATACAACGCATTTTCTGCACCAGTCCCTTACGTCTTCCTTGCTATTGACCCAGTAAAATCTTTCCCTCACCTTTCCCAGCGTCTTTGTCACTCCGAGATGTCCTCCTGACACACCGGCATGGAGTTCTTCTAGCAATTCGGCAATCCGACATTTGGGCACAACAATTTGCCTTATTTCCTCTTTGCCGTCGTGGTCAATTATTTTCCGCCGCAGGAGTCCCTCTTCCAGAATTAGGGAGTCCCATTGTGCCCAATACGACTTGATGTTAGGAGCATACCTGGCAACTTCTCGCCAGGTTGGCTTCTTCTCTTCTTTCATCCAGTTTAGGACTATCTGGATATCGGGATCTTCCTCTTGGTCTTTTATAAGATCTCTATTTTGCCAAGTATCGTCGACTATGGTAGTTCGTAACAAATCAGCATCTGTTTTCTCTGCCCGCTGGCAATGCTTGCAGTCCTGTGGACAGGGTCTTCTTGATAGGGCATCTGCATTTCCATGGATTCTCCCTGCTCGGTGCTCGGTGTCGAAGTCAAACTCCTGTAGCCTCTCTATCCATCTTGCCACTTGTCCCTCTGGATTTTTAAACTGAAGGAGCCATTTTAAAGCTGCATGGTCTGTTCGTAGCAGGAACTTCCTTCCGTAAAGGTACTTGTAAAAGTGCTCCATCGCTATCACAACAGCTAGCAACTCTCGGCGGGTGACGCAGTAGTTACGCTCTGGCTTGGACAACGTTTTACTAAAATAGCCAATGACTTTTTCTTTTTGTCCATCCTGAATTTGGGACAGCACGGCTCCTATTCCCACGTTGCTAGCGTCGGTGTCTAGTATAAATTTTCCTTCAGGTAGGGGATAGCTCAAGATAGGTGCGCTTGTCAGTGCCTCTTTTAGGTGATCGAAAGCTTCTTGGCATTCCTGGGACCACTGGAATTTTCGTTCTCCTTCGGTGAGCCTGGTTAATGGTTTTGCGATGTTGGCAAATCCCTTCACATAGCGTCGGTAGTATGTGCATAATCCCAAGAAGCTGCGCAGCTCATGCTTCTCATTGGGAACTGGCCAATCTTTGCCAGTCTGGATCTTTGCCTTGTCAACCGCCACTCCTTGACTGGAAACAACGTGGCCAAGGTACTGCACAGCTCTCTGAAATAGATGACATTTCTTTGGGCTCAACTTCAGTGCTGAACCTCGTAGCCTCAGGAACACTTCTTCTAATTTTCGCAGGTGGTCTTCAAACGATTTTCCTACTACAATAATGTCGTCAAGATAGACCAGACATGTCTTCCAGGACAGTCCTCTTAAAATCGTTTCCATCAGTCGTTCGAAAGTACCAGGAGCATTGCACAGTCCAAATGGCATCACGTTAAATTGCCATAATCCAGCACCTACCGTGAAAGCTGTCTTTTCCCGATCTTCGGGGGCCAATTCAACTTGCCAGTACCCGCTTTTCAAATTCAGCGTGGAAAAGATCTTCGATCCGCCCAGGGTGTCCAAAGTGTCATCGATGCGAGGAAGTGGATAGCTGTCCTTTTTGGTCACATTATTAAGCAGCCGGTAGTCAACGCAGAATCTGGTCGAGCCGTCTTTCTTCTTTACCAGTACCACCGGTGAAGACCATGGGCTGCTGGATGGTTCTAAGATTCCTTCCTCGACCATACTCTCAACAATTTTGTCAGCCTCCTCTCTCTTAGCCAGCGGTAGTCTTCTAGCTGTCTGCCGAATGGGACGAGCATTTTCCGTATTACTTTTATGCTGGATTATATTGGTCCTCCCCTTTTTCCCAGTATCAAAAACATCTCGACACTTATGGACCAAATGTCTCAGCCTCCTTCTTTGGTCCGGTCTTAGACCGGTGCCTGACGACGATACCAGCACTTCTAATTCTTCTGGAATGGCTTCCCGGCAGGTTTCCACGGCCGCAACCTGTCGCAGTATCGCCGAAACTCCAGAGCAGTGTCCTAACTCCGTGCCCTCCTTTAATAACAGAGGATAATGATTGACGATCATTATCCTCACAGGAATACTCCTGGCAGACCGCACAAGGGCCTTTCCGACCGCTATTCCTCGGTCAACAGCATCGTCATGCATTACGGGTTCGAACATGACTATCTCACCATCTGTGGTTTTGCCGTCAATGCAGCCGTCCAAAACTATCTCGCTCCGTCCTGGTATCAGTGTCTCGTCCGGGAGTAGGACCTGAACGCTTAAATTCTTTTCTCGATGTAAAACAACTTCCTCGTCATCTACCCGCAGAACTCCCTGCCTAAAGCTTAACTCGAAGCCCTTGGTGTCCATTATGTCCGTCCCGATGATCACCTCATCCTCAATCTCAGCCAGTATCACAGGATGGTCAAACGTGGCTTTCCCGATGGTAAACATGACGTTTGTTTCACCATGCACTTTTGCTTGATCTCCCGTTGCTGTTCGTAGACGCCATTTTGATTGCCGAACCTTAGCTGCAGGTTTTATTATGTCGGGCCTTATGATTGTCTTCGTTGCACCTGTATCCAGCAGCACAGTGCGGAGGGTCCCATCCACACACGCGTCAACGAAAACACTGTTGGCATGGTGTTGCAGTGACGAGACCTGGGCGGTATTTGCTGGGGCTGGCTGAATACAGGTCGACGTTCGCCCCCTCGCATCGACCTTTTTTAGTTTTCCGGATTGGCGGAAGTGGGACTGACGCCTTCTGGACAGCGTCTTCTTATGTGGCCTGCCTTGCCACATTTCCAGCACTCCAACTTCCGGTCCTGGCGGCTACGTTATCTATTGATCTCCCTGACAATCCGTTTGACTGACTCTTCGAAGTCGTCCTCTCCTGGAATCACTTGTCGGACACGAGCTTGACCTTTGTTCGTATTCTTGGCAGCTTCGAATTCAAGGGCCCGTCTTAGTGCACCAACTAGCTTATGTGGATGTGCTAGTAGTACGGCTTGCTTCATTTCACCATCACGGAGTCCGTCCAGGAATGCTTGAACCGCCAGACGTTCCATGATCTTTTCCTGGGCATGTGGATATGCCAGTCGAACCAGACGTGCGATATCAGCCTCAAATTCCTGTAAGGGCTCCCCCGACTTCTGGCACCGATTTCTTAGCTGAGTGTGGTAGACATGTTCCAGGTGTGACTGGCCATAACGCGTCTCCAGGTGTCTCACCAGGTGGTCGTAGACTTCTTGCTCTTCCGGGGACATTCTTTGCAAGATAGCAGCAGCATCTCCTCTCAAAGCCAACGTAAGGGCGGTCGTCTTCTCCCTGGATGACCAACCGTTCGCTTTTGCAGCCGCTTCAAACTGACGCTGATAAACATTCCACGACGTTGAACCATCAAATTGCGGTGGTTTGAGGCGCATCAGCCCAACGGATTCCGGATTGGCACTAACTTTGCTCTTGTTGTCCATTGTTGAAGGTTGATAGGGCAACTCCAAGAAAGGTGTTGACGTCCAACGTTGTGATTTTGTTCGGAACTCCCTGGATCCTGCCTTCCATCAAAAGAATGCGCTCTTCCAGTGTAGAAGATTTTTTTTTACATTTCTTCGTGTAATTCCCTTTTTAGGTTGGCATTGTTTTCTAACATCTCTTTCTTCAACTTGGCAGAATTCTCTTTTAGCTTTTCCCCAAGTTCGCTTTTTAAACTGGTAATAAGTTCGGCGGAATTTTCTAGCAATTTAGCCTCCAGGTCGGCGGAATTTTCTAGCAATTTAGCCTCCAGGTAGGCGGAATTTTTTAACACTTTAGCCTCTAGGTCGGCAGAATTTTCTAGCAATTTAGCCTCTAGGTCGGCGGAATTTTCTAACGCTTTAGCCAGGTCGGTGGAATTTTCTAGCAACTTAGCCTCCAGGTCGGCGGAATTTTCTAACACTTTAGCCAGGTCGGTGGAATTTTCTAGCAACTTAGCATTTGGCCGATATCACTTGCACTAGCAAAAAACAAAGTTGTCCGGGTCATTGCCTTCTTCAATTAATGCTTTACGAAGCCGCTCCTGCAAGTCCGCTTTCTTCCCCGTCGTATCGCAGTCCCTTTCCTCCAGCTCCTTCTTCAGCTCACTAACCTTTAAGTCCGCTAGTTTCGCCATTTTCACGCACACTAATTAGTCCGATTTAATTCAGTTCAATTTTATTTTCACTAATGTCCAATTCACACCCGACACCTGACACCAATGTAGCGCATTTCGTTCGTTAAGGTGTGAATTAAAACACTCGGTATATTAAAATAGTCAACTAATTTATTTTACACTATTACAGTCTTATTACCTAATTATTAAACACGAACACTAAACACAAAGGTTAACTAACTTACTTAAGGTCACTATAAACATTTATCTTCACTGTATTTATTTCGAACTATTTATGTCGATCAATAATCGCGCCAACGCTCCGACTGCACTCCGAATAACTCTGTCCACTAGCGACGAGCGCACCCGTTATATGTGCCTATCGATCGTTGTGCGGGAACGTTCCCGAGTCTTCCACGCTCGCCCAGAACGGTCGCCACTCGCGCTCGCTGCCTCAATGGAACTCTCCGGAATTAGTTGCCTCGAGAACAACCCAGACCTTCTGGCGCCTTCGCGGCTGTTAAGATCGTCACAATATGAACTTTCGTCCCGATACCTTTAGTAGTTTCTCCGGAATCGTCGCCATAAAAATCGGGTGCACACATACATACACAGAGACATACACACAGACATACACACATACATACACACACACACAGACACAGACATTTTTTGTACCTTGGTCAAAAATGATCAGGGGACCCAAAAAGTCCTATTTCCACTCAACTCTCAATTTTTTTTTTCGGCACGATTATAATACTTTATCATACTGCGGGTCCGGGGTTCACACCTGGTCCGGGGTTCACACCCAGGACCAGCCGAAAATTCGTCCGCCGTCTTTCGGAAGAGACGAAAAACCGTGGGCCCCGGCAACCAGTTGAACATCTCTGGTTGTCGATATTACTGTACAGTAGTGAGGGGAAAGCTCAAAGGGCCAACTGTGGCCTAGGAGCTGCGCGGAAAAAACCGCACCCTACCATACATACATACATACATACACATACTGCGTATGATAACGTAATAATGATGAGGATGAATTAAGGAGTATACATTCAATCAAGTTAGAATCTAATGACCTAATATATAATTTAAGTACTAGGTTTTCAGGTGTTGGTAACCTATGAAGAACCCTTCCAGCTAGTTACCCCAGGAAGGAAATCAAAACAAACCTGAATCCAATGAAGGCACCTGGTTATGATGTCATCACAGGGGAAGTCCTTAAACAATTACCTAAGAAAGTTACTGTCTTGGTGACTCTAATAAATAATCACGGAATATCCCGGAAGGTCAAACGAATTAAAACAACTGCTTACACAGTTCGACGTTTCGCTTTATTAGCAGTGGTAAAGCTTATTCATCACCCAATCTACAAAATAAGGCAGCATAAGAATACATATCTATAATTGAATAAGGTTGGGCCGTGATTTATAACCCAATTTATGACTCATGAACAGTGGCGTAGCTACATATACTGCGCCCTGGAGCAAGAAAAATCTGTGCGATCCCTTCGGATATTTAATTTAATGTATCCCACTTTCAATTCCAATTTTTCATTTCCAGATTGATGCAAAAATGGAGTTTATATATACAAAATCCTTAAGAAATTCAGTTTAGAGTTTTATGACAATAAAAAAAAAACAAGTAGTAACCTGGCTGCTTTCGATTTCTAACACATTAAACTAAACCCAATATTCTTCAGATGACAAAAGTGTTTTATATAAATACCGGCATCGTATATTCTGGAATTTTTCTAAAACTAGTATCCTTTCCTAACGTAGATTTAACGACATAGTTACACTGTTTTTGGTTTCCCTAAAAACCAAGGTAGGTATTACATAAGCCATTTCCTAATCTTCTGAAGGACTATCTCGCAAATAGTCAACTTTAATTGCACGCTATTGTTCTTCTTATTATTAATTACATTATACGTGCTTTTGACGTAGGTATATTCAGACGCATAACTTGAAAACGCCAACTCGGACTTGCCAAGTCGGACGATATAAGTTAAGGTCTTTGGGGCCGAAACTAAGTTTTTAAAACAGTTGTTGGTGTAGAAACGACTTTATTGGTTTGGTAGTTACAGGGGAAGGTTTATACGTAAATGGCTAACTCTACTTAGACGCTAAGGCTGTTTATTAACTTTCTTATCTAAATGTCGCGCTTGCATATCCTTTGTTCTTCTATTACGCGTCTTCATATGTGGTGGCACATAACTCCTCCCGCACTAGAAGGGACGTTCTCCTGGACGTCTTCTTTGCCCGTTGTAGTTCTTCTTCTCTTGATGATTATAATAACGCGCTTACAAACTACAATATCAGCAATACAACAAGTAGAAATATTACATAAGTCAATGTTGACGTGCTAGTAGTTATCGTATTGAAATGTTCAAATTTAGAAGTATTATCATTCACAAATTCAGTTATGTTATGCAATACAATTTCTCAATACATTTTTCAATTGTTATATTATTAACTTTTAATTGTAATGCAAACGTTCTAGGTAAATTATTAATTTTAAAATAATTCTGTATAATTGAACCTTTGATGTCATATTTACAGTTATCTTTATTAATTATTTGGTACAATCCTTGGATTGTTCGAACACGTGTTAATTTTTCACAAATTTCTTTTATCTCTGTGGGTTCTCTAGCAATTACAATAGTTATATCGGGATATTCAATTATTTCACATGATTTGACAATTACTTCATAGAATTTACAATATTTTAAATCGCTGTGAGTTATAATATTGTTAGAAGTAAAAAACGATTGGTGAATAATGTCAAACACTTTATTAAAAATACTATAACGAAAGAACAGCAGAAGACACGGCAAGCGAGCAATGTTGGAACTAACCAACTGCCCCGTTTACCGACAGCGGTTCTTTATCGAATAATAACATAAACAAACCAGCGACCCAAGTCTATCAGGGATATTCGTATAATAAGCACATTTCTATCGCCCAGTAATATAAACAAAAACGGTAACACAGGCCTATGCATAGGCCAATAGATGAATAATTCTTAGTCGTAATATCTTAATTAATCCATTACATAAACCGATTCCTAACACGGCCAATCCTGACCTAGGCTTCGCTCTCGAAGCTACTCCCCGGAAGTAGTGTCTTCCGAAACCAAATCAGCATCATCATGGCTCAGGCTGGGGCCACGGACATTGCGACAGCGCAGCGGTGGCATCTACGACGCGTAAGCGGGGCGGGCGCGACAAACTCAATCGTACGGTACCGCATAGGAGTGGCTACGGAACAAGTGGGCATACAGCAGCGATTCGAGCGGGGTACAAGCGGGGTACGAGCGATGTTTGAACTAGAGCGGGCGATAGTGGCAAGAACAAACTACTTTGACCATAGTTTAACTACTATAAGTTAGGTCAATCCGGCAACTATTTTGGGAAGATTCTGAGGGCGCATGCGTGCCCTCAGCCTGTGTTCACCATTTTCCCGTAAGATGGCGCTAGCTTTTTCTGCTTGCATGTTTTGTGCTCAAACACAATATTCGTGAATTTCGCACTCAATTATCGAGAGGGAATCTTTAAAACGGCATTACATCGAATATCACAATTTTTAAGGTATTTATTTCATATCTGAATTGTGCTGGCGTTCTGGTAGTGGCGCCATCCAGTATCATTTTCACGAACCAAATCTAGAAGGGCGACATTGAATTATCGAGAGAGAATATTTAAACCCGTATTACATCGTCATTCACAATATTAGAGGAATTTATATCATAATTGAATGAAAAATCACTTTATTCTCAATCAATTCAGTTTTAATGTTTTTAAACGCTGTCGTTTTATGTTGCGCTATCTAGTAACCTTTAACGAACCAAGGCTGAACTCTATCACGTGACCACAACGCATCCCTTCCACATTTCTGAAAAGTTGGGACGCCGACATCAAAGGAGCCGACACCTTACGCTCCTACTTGTATTACCTATACGTTGCTTTGACTACACTGAACTGTTCCATTAGAAATTTATATTGTTCTACTATTTCTATATATTTGAAAGTTTGGAATCAGGGTCTACTCTATCCAAACCTTTAAATTGACGTATTCTTAAGTCGACTGCCACATCCGGTCTACCGGAAGTTGATATTAACTTTGTAATTTTAAATGGAACCATATAATTTTTATATCAGTTTTTGTTTTCACGTATCAAAATACATCAACTTTTATCAGGTTTTGCTTTACTGCAATGAAGCAGTTTTTTGAGTTATTTTGTTTTTCCTACTTTTTTTGTAGATTTTGGAGGTATAGTTTTAAATTGAATATATTGCTTATTATTAAAGCTAAAACTTTCATATTTTTTGACAACATACTTTAAATGTGGCCAAAACAAAATAATGTGTAGTACCTCATTGTATATTGTATAGGATGTAAAAGTTTGCAACTCAAATGTTACATTGTCAAACTTAAAAACAATTTTATTTCTAATAGAATCCTTAATGTTTCGTTTATACACCACTCGAAAGAAAGTCTTGCGCTATATCATTCCATACTATCTGTCAAAGCTGGGCAAAATTAATCAGGAAGTTAACTTCGTTAATCACCAATCATTAACGAAAAAATTAACTTCGTTAACCGATAGTCCGTTAATTTGTTATAAATATAACGTTAACCGTTAATCGTTAAGTTTTCATATGAAAAAAGTAGGTTATGGTGATTGCCGATCTGCCGATGAGCATGCAACCCAAATAACTACGGACCTTTCGGTTGCATAAGTTAAAATTGCCTTAGGAACATTTAAAAATAGGTAACTAAAATAACTACATAACGAGATGTAAGATTTATAAAAGGCATTGAAAAGATTAAGTAAGGTTGTTGGAGTTAGAAGAGATGGATTTTTACTAGGTTGCTTTTTTAAGTTTAGGTTTCTATTTTAAAGCAGTTTATTATTTATTAAAAAGTAACAATATTAAAAAATATAAAATTTATTTAATATAATACTGGACACTGGGAAGTAAGCGCGATGTAACTAAAACAAAACAATTCGCGCGCATGTTTTATATACGGAAGCCGCGTCTCACAAAGTAGTACGTCACACATGTAAACAAAACCAAGTCCGAACTTGCAAAGAATGCCTATAGCAATTTGAAATGTGTAATTATGAAATTTTCGATTTAACGGAAAGTTAATAAGTCCGTTTTGTAAGTTAACATAAAATTTAATTCGTTAACGAAAATATTAACTTCGTTAATTAACGATTAACTGATAAACGCTTTTGTGCCCAGCTTTCCTATTTGTGTACCCTATACCTATCTTCAGTGGTTTTTGAGATATTCATACCTTATTCAAAATTTGTTAAAGTACACCTGATGCTGCATTAGCAGGCTTTGATATTTAGACAAATATTTCTGTGTTGGCAAAGATTGTAAGATTTTCGTTCGTGTAAATCGGTAAAACATCAGAATGATGCTGCTGTATTTGTCTCGAATAATTTAGAGAAATAAGCCAAAAAATCCCACGGAGAATTTAAATTAATAAAACAAAAATGCGCGTTGGGAATTTATTCCCATGCAAGGAGAGACAACATTTCGTTTTTACATTATTATGTATGTGTGTTTGGAAATGTGAATAAGCGCAGAAGATGTTTTTCTAAAATGTTACTTAAATGCATATAGAATAAATGTAAAATATTGCTATTCAGATATTTTTTACTATTAAATTACTACACTTAGAAATTAGCCAATTGGTCAAAAATGATATTGTAAAACTACATAAATACTACAATATCAGGTGTAATTTTAATGATTTAACTAAAAATTATGAATATCTAAACAACTATTGATGATAGATATAAGGGAACCCATATGGAACGATAGAGCGCAAGGTCGTCTTTTAAGTGGTTTAGTAATATCCCACGTGATCATTCAAAAACTTGTTGAAAATCAACAAAAAAGGCACGCAAACCAAAATAACCCTAAAATTTTTGCATTTAAGTATAGGAAAACAGAATAAACGTCAATGTATTTTGAGACAAGGAATCAAGAAATTAAATAAAAGAAATTATGTTTCCATTTAAAATAACAAAGGATATATCACTTTCCGGTTGATAGGAAGCGGCAGCTATCTTGAGTGTATTTTAATTTTAAAGCTCCTTTCGAGTGGATCCTCATGCCAAACTTTCAAATATATAGAAATAGAGGAACATTAAAAACTTCTAACGGACGTTTTCTGTGCCAGCGTAACAGTCGACTCTATCAACCCGCTGCGTCGCCGCTTGTTCCGTGGCCGTACAACGCTACACGTTTGTCGCGCCCGCTCCGCTCACGCTCCGCTCACGCTCCGCTGACGCAACCGCTCCGCTGTCGCAAGGTCCGTGGCCCCAGCCTCATTCTGAAACAACAATGGTTAACTTGTGTGAGTAACTCTTTCAAACTTTCATTCGACAATTTATAATTTGCCGAAATTTGAAGACGTTACACAATAATAACCAAGTTGACCAATACGTATTTCCTTGCCTTTGGCAACTACGTCCGAAAGGATCAATAACAATCAAATATTTGCAAAGGGCTAACCTTTCAGCTCAAAATGCATCAATTTATTAGCAAAGGGCTAACCTTTCAGCTCAAAATGCATCAATTTATTAGCAAAGGGCTAACCTTTCAGCTCAAAAATAAATCAATCGTTAGTAAAGGGTTAACCTTTCAACTCAAACAATGAATTATTAGCAAAGGGCTGACCTTTCAACTAAACCAATAAACTATTAGCAAAGGGCGGACCTTTCAACTAAAACAATGAATTATTAGCAAAGGGCTGACCTTTCAACTAAAACAATAAACTATTAGCAAAGGGCGGACCTTTCAACTAAAACAATGAATTATTAGCAAAGGGCTGAGCTTTCAACTAAAACAATAAACTATTAGCAAAGGGCGGACCTTTCAACTAAAACAATGAATTATTAGCAAAGGGCTGACCTTTCAACTAAAACAATGAACAATTAGCAAAGGGCTGACCTTTCAACTAAAACAATGAAGTATTAGCAAAGGGCTGACCTTTCACCTAAAACAATAAACAATTAGCAAAGGGCTGACCTTTAAACTAAAACAATGAATTATTAGCAAAGGGCTGACCTTTCAACTAAAACAATGAAGTATTAGCAAAGGGCTGACCTTTCAACTAAAACAATAAACAATGACAATGTCATGCTTACTCATCTTCTTCTAGTAGATTTAACAACTCAGCCATGTCCATGGACAGGGACCAATCGGTAGGCCATTTCCTCAGTTGCTCCTTGGACGCTTTTGTTATGAGGTTTTTCCCAACTCTCCTCAACTCGTAGCGACCTTCTGGTGTGACACCAACCACTTCGTACGGTCCTTGGTACTCGTACTTCAGCTTGCTCTTGTGCATCGTCTCGTCCCGATGCATAAGTACAAAGTCACCACGATTGAACTTTATGGTGTCCCGACGTTTTCGGTTGACATCTAACGGCTTGTTGTATGTAGCATTGAGTCGTTCGCTGACTCTTTGTCGGTCCAATGAACGGTTTCTGATTGGCTGCAGATCTGTTGTAACACTTTTCAACAAACTTTGAATCAGAGGAGTAGTTCCCTCTATTCCAATTAACACCTGCAGCGAAGACATGCCGATAGTTTTATGAACGGTGGAGTTAAGGACTAGTTGTATCTTCCACAAGTTTGTTGACCACTCGGGCGTTGTTGTTATCTCAATCCGTATTAAGTTCATAAGCGTTCTCATATAACGTTCTACTTGACCGTTTGAACGGTGAACATCTGGGGTAGTATAATGGTAGCTTATACCAAGGTCATCTAAATATTTGGGAATTTTCAAGTGTTTGAAATTCTTCCCGGCGTCCATTATAATTGGACGTGGTGTTCCGAAAAGCGATATAAACAGTTGAAACGCGTCTAGTGTTTCATCAGATGTCACAGTTTTTAGTGGTAGTAAGACACAATACTTAGAGAATGCGTCAACCATAACTAACACGTGCTTATATCCACATTCAGTTTCGACCAGCGGTCCCAAACAATCAACGTGAAGTACGGGCATGGGTTGTGTTGGCTTTTCGATGTTTTTCACAAATCCTTGTAAAGGTCCTGTCCGCGTCTTTTTGACTGCGCATACCAAACAATGTCGTATGTAGTTCTTTACAAAATGTGTCATCTTCGGAAACCAGAAGTGCCTTCTGATAGAATCGACGGTTTTATCGTACCCAATATGACACTGCTCGTCATGAAAGATGCGTAATACCCCAGTCTGCTATGCCTGGGAACGAAAGGCTTAGGGACACGGCCCTCTGATGTCTCAACCAAATAGTGTAGAATGCCCTCACGCACGGCATATCGAGATTGGTCAAGCTTCTCGTTCTGAGCATCTTCAATCATCTGTCTCAGTTCGCTATCGCCTCGTTGTTCTATGTACATCCAATCCCCTTTGATGATGCGGCGTATTGTTACAGGATTTCTACTTAGGTAGTCCACATGTGGCAACGCACTTCCCTTCCTGTAGATAATGTCGAATTCAAAGTTTTGCATATAGGACCACCATCTCGCCACACGAGGCAATAAGTCCTTCTTTGTTGCAATAGATTTAATTGCGTTGCAATCTGAGACCAAAGTAAATTTTGTCCCCAGTAGGTATACACGGAACTTCTTCAAGGCATATACTACTGCTAGAGTTTCCAGGTCATAGGAATGGTATTTTGATTCGGCTGGAGTTGTTTTTTTGCTAAAATACCCAATAACGCGTATGTTACCTTCATTCTTTCGAATTAGCATGGCTCCAAATCCTAAAACACTGGCATCTGTGTGGAGTTCTGTACTCAATTTTGGACCAAACACCGAAAGCAATGGTTTGGAAGTCAAACAATCTCTAACACATTGCCTCCCTGCTTCTTGCTGGTCAGTCCAGTTAAATGGTTCATCGTTCCTCGTCAATTTTGTTATTGCAGCCGTACGTGTGGTGAAGTTGGGTACTTTCTGAAGTACCCAGCGAGACCCATAAGTTGCCTCACTTGCTTTACTGTCGTTGGTATGCTGCTTTTCAAGATTGCTTCAATTTTACGGCTGCTCGGTCTAATACCGTCTGCAGAAATTTGTCGGCCTAAATATTCAATGTTGCTTTGAAGAAAATGACATTTGTTGACATTCAATGAGAACCCAGCACTTTGTAGAACAGTAGGAACATTTTCCAAGTAAATCAATCCTTCTTCAACAATTGTTGAGGGTATTAATATGTCGTCTAGATAAACAAGCGCTATGGTATCTTTTAACTTTCCCAAGGCCTTGTTGACCGCACGTTGGAAAACGGCCGGAGCGTTTGCCAAACCAAACGGCATCCGCAGATATTCAAAATGTCCATCCGGCGTGACAAAGGCCGTCATGTGAACTGAGTCTGGGTCAATGGGGATCTGATGGAACCCTGACGACATGTCAAGTGAGGTAAAGAATTTTCCTTTTCCCAAATGATCGAGTTGATCTTCAGTCAAAGGAAGAGCGTAACGATCTTTAATCGTATTGCGATTCAACTCTCGATAGTCCACACACATTCTATAAGCTCCCTCCTTTTTGCGTACCAATAAAATCGGACTGGCAAACGGCGAATTGCTCTCCCGTATTAATTCATTTTGCAATAAATCGTTGACGATTTCGCGTACAGCATCGCGCTCGTTAGGAGAAAGACGGTACGGGTTTCGAGTAACAACAGCATTTTCATCATTTAAACTAATTTGCAGAGTAGTGTTCTTAACGGCTGGCAAATTATTTCCAGATGCAAACAAATTTGGAAAACGATCTAGTATCCCCTTAAGTGCAAGTTCATGCTTGACAGGTACATGGATCGGATTTTCCTGACAGTCTACCGAGGCAACGGCGACGCGTCGAAGAAAGGCACAATCCTTACGCATAACACGCGTTCCAGTAGAATCGGTGACAGATACGATTTCAGGATTTTCATATAGGTTGTGCCCAATGATGACATCATACTCGAGAAAACAATCAGGTACGAACGCAAAGGTCAACTCAGTATTCTCTCCACAAATCTCAACGCCAATTTTCATACAACGTTCAACTGGTATTTCTCCAGGCAAAATTCCAGATAACGTAAGGTAAGAAGGTTCGATCAGCTGTTCAAATAGTGGCAAGTATTTGTCGGACATAAGTGATACATCGGCACTAGTATCAATTAAACCCAAATAAGATCGTCCATCAATTATTACTTTATTTGGTTTTAATTGGGCGCCCGCACTGCACACGTTTACGGTTTTGCGCTGTTCGATCGCTCTCTTGCTGAAACAATCTTTTGCATTGTGGCCCGGCTTTGCACAAAACTCGCATACAAGAAAAGTTTTCGATCTTTCGTCATACGTTGTGGTTGCCGTCGGCTCAAAAATACGACATTTTTGCCGGACGATCCTGACGATTATAGCGACAAGATTTTCGAACATGGCCCATTTTACCATATTGGTAACATGTTTTGAGCGATACATTTAAGCGTGGGCGTTTTGCAAAAGGTGCTTGATTATGTACAGTAGGCCTTTCATGCTTCGAACTTTTAATTAATGGCCCAAGAAAAGAGACTAAACTTGAAATTGTCTTTAGATTGCAATTATAAGCGTTAGTACGTACTTCGCCTTCTTTTATTCCATGAATGGCGATCTCAACTAAATCTTCCTCCTGCCATTCCGTCTTGAGGTTCTTTAATAACGCAACTTTTTCGTAAACATACGCATCAAACGATTCACAGCGGTCACTCGTAAATGCGGCAGCTTCAAACAACAGCTTGCCCAAATTCCGTTTTGTCGGAAATGCAGAAAGAAAATCGGTTTTAAAGCATGCCCATGTACGTACCTCCGGTATCCAGGACTTAAACCAAGTAACCGCGACTCCTGTTAAAGAACGTCCGAGTCTGAGAAGCAATTGTTGATCGGTCCACGAAAATTCACCCTTAATTGACTCAAGTTGGTCGATCCACTTATTAACCTCCATAATGTCCGGGCGAAATATGGGTAAATCAACGACCTCCGAGGCGGCATTGGACCGCTTAACCATTTTCACAAATTCGGACATAACCTTTTCCATTGTTGTATTTTTTAACACTCTTTTTAAACACTTTAAACACTCTTTTTTAAACAACAATTACTTCAAACGTAGGCGAATCCCACTTCTTATGTTAGAAGTAAAAAACGATTGGTGAATAATGTCAAACACTTTATTAAAAATACTATAACGAACGAACAGCAGAAGACACGGCAAACGAGCAATGTTGGAACTAACCAACTGCCCCGTTTACCGACAGTGGTTCTTTATCGAATAATAACATAAACAAACCAGCGACCCAAGTCGCTCCGGCATATTCGTATAATAAGCACATTTCTATCGCCCAGTAATATAAACAAAAACGGTAACACAGGCCTATGCACAGGCCAATAGATGAATAAGGGAAATTTAAAGGGACATACTTAGCCAAATGAACTTGTTCAATCTCATTTATTAATTTTTCTGGGGATATTAACAAAGAATGTAAAATATTTCTTTTAGCTAAGTCAATGATACCGATAATGTCTTGTAATTTATTATTAAATTCTTCCAAACATCTTATTTGCATATTAATAATTTCGTGTTGTTCTATCTTGTTATATTCATCATTTATGTCATTAATTGCTTGACTTACAGATTGAAAATTATCTTTAATTTTGTCATTAGTATCGTTCAAATATTTTATTGTTTTAAAATAAACCTCTGACATTTGGGATTGTTGCAATTCGTGTATTACTTGGTCATAATGTTCGGCATCAGTTTGATCTAGATTTCCGGTAACAAGTTTGATTATACTTCCCAATATACTTATTAACCCTCGTTTAGTCTTGAAATTTAAGGTTAATGCTTGCATTTTGTATTCAGTGTCCTCTTGTAATTGTTGTAATAAGTCAGTTCCTACAGTTTCTTGTAACTTATGATTATAATTATTTTTATGGTTATAATATAAGGTTAATACATCACCTAAATCTATTTGCGTAATCAGCTCAAAACTATATTTTGAGGCTGTTATAAGCGATTCCCAATCGTACTGGTAAAACTCCAGCTGCGTTCTGTATTTCTTCTTGCTATTACTCTTTCCTTATTATTTTGTTGTTGCTGTTTTACATTAGTGTATAGATTTTTTGTTAAATCTTTGTGTTTTTCTACATAATCTTCGTAATATTTTTGTTCATAGGCAATATTGATTGGGTCTGTACTTTTGGTTCTTCCGTACATTAATTCAAAAGGTGTAAACTTAGTGTGAGGATTAATAGTCGAATTGTACGCTAAAATTGCGCGTTTCATTGCAATTACGTTTCTAATTTTTTTATCCATTAATTTCAGTAAACGAAAATGTTGAATAAGCGTAGAGTGTAATCGTTCTACAGGGGAATTGGACTCATGATGGCCAACAGTTGTAAAATGGGTTTCAACGTTATATAATTTCATTATTTCCTGTATTACCTTATTTTTAAATTCTGTTCAGTTATCGCATATTATTTTCTTTGGTGATCCGTATTTACTAAAATGGTCTGTTATATTTTCCGCAATGGTAATCGAATTTTTATCACTAACTTCGTAAATTTTGAAAATGTATCATTTACTGTTAAAAATATTGAATTATCAATTCTGAATAAATCAATGTGCAATAATTCCATTGGTCTTGATGACGTTTCTGTTATCTGTAAAGTTGCTTTAGGAGGGTTTCTATCGTATTTTGTACGTTGACAATGTTCACATGTATTTATTGATTTAGCCACCATTTGTTGGAGATTTTTCCAAGAATAATTTCGTTTAATTCGTTCACTAGTTTCAGTAATACCTCTATTATTGCTTTTTCCTTCATGACATTGCGAAATAATTTCTAATTGTCTTTCTCTATCTTTAATGATTTCTACTCTTCGTAAACATCTAATTAATTTTATGCCATGGTTAACAAATTTTTCTAAGTAAATTTTACAAATCAATTTATTTACATGACAGACATAAATTTTTGTGTCACCTAACGTTATGTCTATTGAAGTTGGTAAATTATGAGAGTAGAAGAAAAATTGCCTTGGTTTTGTATCAATTGGATCGTTTGTGATTGGAATTGATTCCTGATGTTCTGAAATTTGGTTACTGTTTAAACTACCCTCGCTATTTTGATCTTCTTGTCTATCATCATCATCTATTACATCGATATCTGAACCAGTTGTTGTATTAATTGACATGTTATCTATCGCATTGATTTCTATTCTGCTCAAAGCATCAGCGTTTGTGTTATTTTTGCCCTCTTTATAAACTATTTGATAATCGTACTCTTGCAAGTAAAGTTTCCATCTCTGTAATTTCAAATTGTTATCTTTCAAATTGTGTATCCAAAGTAAGGGTTTGTGGTCAGTGACTAGGGTGAATTTGGATCCATAAACATAGGGCCTAAATCGTTTAGAGGCATAAATAATCGATAACATCTCTTTTTCTGTAGTTGAATATCGAATTTCCGATTTTGATAAAGTTCGGGATGCATAAGCAACAGGTTTATCGTTACCTATTTTTCATTGACTCAAAATTGCGCCAATTGCAAAGTTACTGGCATCGGTTGTTATGACAAACGGTTCCTCAAAATTTGGATACTTTAGTATAGGATCATTGCATAATAAAGTTTTACATTTTTCGAAGCATGCCCTATATTCATCATTAATAATGACTTGCTGATCTTTGGCGAGACATTTTGTCATTGGCTTAAGAATTTTAGCGTAATCTTTAATAAACTTCCGATAATAACCTAACAATCCTGTAAATGATTTTATTTCTGTTTTGGTTTTAGGAATAGGATATTTTTTAATTGCGTCAATTTTTGATGGGTCTGGTTTTACTCCGTCCCTAGTAATTAAATGACCTAAATATTTTAACTCTTTCTGCATAAACTCGCATTTATCCAGTGAGATCTTAATTCCATTTTCTCGTAAACGCTTAAAAACTCTCTCCAACCTATCTTTGTGTTCCTGCAAAGAGGTGGAGAAAATTATAATATCGTCGAGATATACATGACAAATTTCATCTGTGAGACCACGCAAAATATTATTCATAGCTCTTTGAAATGTTGAGGGTGCATTACATAATCCGAATGGCATTCTATTAAATTCGTATAAACCCTGATCTGTAATGAAAGCTGTTTTTTCTCTATCCTGAGCTTTAAGCTCTACTTGATGATAGCCTGCGGCTAGATCGAGACTTGTAAAATAATTTGCCCTGCCCAATTTATCAAGAATTTCAGTAATATTCGGCAAAGGATATTTGTCTTTGATTGTTTTTTCATTGAGACGCCTATAATCTATAACTAATCTCCATTTCTGTTCTCCTGATGCATCCATTTACTTCGGAACTAAAGCTATAGGGGACGCCCATGGTGAAGCGCTTTCTCTGTTAATACCATGATCTAACATTTTATTTATTTGTTTTTTTATTTCTAATTTTTGATTATACGGCTTTCTGTATGGTTTTTGATATACAGGGATGTTATCATTCAAAGGGGTTTCATGTTTAATTTTAGAATGGAAGGTAAGTGGTATTTTTTCACTGTGTATATAATCACTATACTGATGTATTAAATTTTTTATTATGCTTTGTTCTTCTTTATTTAGATGGTCGGTACGTAATTTTTCCATTATTGTTTGCAATTGAGTTTTTTTTTTATTTCGTATTGACTCAATTTTTGATTTGTTAATTTTCCTTCAGTATGATATTGAATTGGTTCTAATTCTATTGGGTCACATGTAAATTTTACAGGATATTCGTTAAAATTAGTAATTTCCACAAGTGTTTCATAATTGTTTACAGCTATAATTGCATTTGGCAGTTCTACTCCTTTTAGTAATTCTTTATGTGGTAAAATAAATTCTCCATTATAGTTTTGTACAGATATTTTTAGAATTTGCCTAGTTCTAGGTGATACATTTATTACTGGGTTCTTAGTATGGAATGGTATATTCGCATATGGTGTTTCTAAAATTTTATTCTTATAATTTAAATGTGATTGGGTATTTTCCAAGTAATCATTTCCTAATAATCCGTCGAATTTATCAGAAAAATCAATTATGCTAAAATTATACAAATTATAGGGATCGTTAAAAGTTTCTAGGCTTGGAATTTCTATTTTATAATCATTTTGAGTTGTTCCATGCATTGTTTTCACCAAGTATGGTTCGTAGTAAATGTAATCTCGGAAATATTTTTCGACTACTTTAGAAGAAATAGAGGAGGCTGATGCTCCACTATCGATTAAAAATTTTGTATTGTTTAATTCGGGTAAAATAATGTAAGGTAATCTATTAAAATTTTGTGTTTGTATTTCTATTGTTTCAAGTTGTTCTCCGAGGCGGTTACTGGAAAATTTTCCTTTTCGTCAATTTCATGTTCATTTTCGTCTTCTGGTATTTCAGTAATTTCTGGGCTTTCTTCATTTAATTCTGGATCAATACATTGATAATATATTCCTTGTTCTTCATCAAAGAATAAGTTTTCATTGTTAAACTCAAAATTATTAATATCTTGCCTTGGACGTTTTGGTGCTAATCTCATTTGACTAAAAGATGGGTCAATGTCCATAGGTTGGGGATAATTTTTGTTAATTGCTTTTTGAAATCTTTGCATTGAATATTGAGGTCTGGGAATATAAGTTGGATTTCTAACTGCTATTGGTTTGATAAAAGGTTTATTAGCTTGAGGTTGATTATAAACATTTCTTGAAGAAGATTGAGTCGGATATCGATTATAATTTGGGGAATAATTGGGATTAAAATTTGTATTTGTAGGTCTATTATGATATTGCATTGGTGTTGGTACAGTATTAGGGACAGGCAGATAAAGTGGTTTGTAAATTAATTTTTGATCCTTATGTTTGTTTTGATTAAAATTTTTTCCAGGTGGCATTGGTTTATACCTAGGTGAATTATTCGTATTAATCTGTGTGCTTTGCTTACACAGGTAAAGCCAGTTTTGTCTCTCTAACACTTGAGACATAGCAGTCTCTAAATTTGCTGGTGTTTTGTTATAAACAGATTCTCCATAGTCGGGATATTGCATTAAACATCTTAGGTATGTTTGTAAAGCTGTCTTTTTATACAAACTAGTTTTCATCATTCGTTCTGCTTGTTGGGCCGTAAGTTTTACTTTGGTTAGAAGTAAATTTAGTGATTCCCTGATTCTATTGCCTAAAGAGTAGGGGTTGTCATTTAATTCGGGACTTATTTGCATCAAATCAGTAAGGAGACAATCTTCAGACCTTTGGTCCGAATAATTAAGTTGCAAACATGCTTTGATGTCATTGCAAGTACACAATTCTCGTGAAGCGATCAAGTTTTGTGCTTCTCCAATAAATTTTCCTTTAATAATTTTTATTATATTTTATTTGATTTGAGGTTTTCTGTGCAACCATTGGTCTTGTGTTGTTCTGCGATGTTGTACCTTGGTTTGTGAAGATCGTGAGTAGCTTTTGGATGCTTCCTGCTCTGTATTGTACTGTTATATACATTGATTTGTCTTGCTTTCCGATCTGTGTTATTCTTTTTTGGTTCGGTTTTCTTGTTTTGGGATTATTGTGTGCTGTATTCTTTGTTCCTTTGTTTATTCACTTTGTTTACCTTCCGTGGCCCTCTATACCTGTGTCGTTAGTCACCACGATTGGCCGAGTGGTGTGAAAAGTGTTATTCCTTATTCCTAACCCTACTTACTGGCTTCCGCCGGCTGCTAATTATTTTGCTTTTGCGTTGGGTGCATCTAGTGGTAATGCCTGCGATTACTTGCAAGTGTTGCAACAGTACTGAGGAGCCCCACCGTATGATTAATTGCTCTGTTTGTGAGGGTCCTTATCGAATTCTGTGTGTTGATGTTTCCAGTTCTGAGGCCCGTTTGATCAAACAGACGCCTGGTATCTTCTGGTCATGTAAGAGTTGTAGAGGTCTCAGCAACGATTTGAATAGTCTAAAAGCGGTCATCATCTCACTGCAGGGTGAGGTGGCTCAGCTTCGTTCAGCCGTCTCTGCGTCTTCCGAAACGCATTCAGTTTCTATGCTGGACTCGGAGAAAATTATTCAAGAGGTTCTCGATCGTACTAGGCGCTCTACTAATTTGATTAGTTTTGAATGCAAGGAAGACACTTCTGGCTCTAGGAAGCAACAGACTGATTCTGATGTTGCTTTTGTAAGTGGCTTGTTGAACGACTTGGGTGTCGATCAGTTGAACGTTGCGCCGGAGCGCCTCGGTCGCTTCGATGCTACAAAGCAGGGACTATGAAGGTAAAGTTGGCGTCGGAGGAGACTGTGTTCGGTGTTCTCAAGAAGACGCAGCAGCTAAAATCTAATGAGCGATGGCGCGCTTTTTCATTATCTCGTGATCGTACCCCGTTCCAGAATAATTATTACAAGTCTGTAAAAATTGACCAGGACAATCGCTTGTCAAAGGGTGAGGTGGGTCTTAAAATGAAGTATGTAGGTGGTATTCCTACAATTGTGTCGGAAAACTAAATTTGCCCAACAGAAACTCTCTCGTTTCTAATGTGTTTAATGTTTATTACCAAAATGTTCGTGGATTGTGTTCGAAGACACACTCGTTTTATGTGAACACTTGTGATCTGTCCTTTGATATTATTTTCTTAACTGAAACCTGGCTCAATGTTTCAGTCAGAGATTCTGAACTTTTTCATAATTATTGTAGTGTTGTGTGTTCGGATAGGGATTGTTCAGCGGTGGGTCGTACAAGGGGTGGAGGAGTTTTGATGGCGTTTTCGCCTAAGATATCTTACTCTGTTATTGATGTATCTAATCTCTCAGATCTCGTTCCCCTGATAGATGTTGCGCTATGTAGGTGCTGTTTTGACCATACAGTCTTTTATGTGGGTGTCATCTATGTGCCACCTGATGTCAGTGCCGCTGAGCTTGAGGTGTTCTGTGATGGATTGTCTGCGGTGCTGGTTGGGAATAGGGTGCTGCTTCTTGGTGATTTTAATGTGGCTGGTTTTGCGATGTTGGATGATTCCCCTAAGAGCCGGGTTCTCGGAGGTTTTTGTGATTTTCTGGATCTTCATCAGTTGAATGGCATTGTGAATCACACTGGCAGATTATTGAATTTGGCCTTGACTGATGTGGAGGCGTCCTTATCTGTCGCAAGAGATTTGCACCCTCTGACTCGGGAGGATTCGTATCATCCTGCTCTTGCTATGTGCTTCCGGCCTGGAGTTAATAATGCCACTCCTCGATTTTCCCCTAGCATTGATAATAGCCGATACAATTTTAGACGGGCAGATTTTCATCAGCTATATGCTGACATAGCCAATATTGATTGGACGTTCCTTACGCTGCATACGGATGTCAATGTTGCTGTCGATGCATTCTATCATGCAATATATGAAGTTATTAACCAATCTGTGCCTCGGTCGCGTGCGTCTTCTTCTGATTACCCGTACTGGTTTACACCTGGAATAGTTGCAAGTATAAGAACTAAAAACTATTATCGCAAGAAATACCAGGCCACTGGTGGCTTACTTTATCATCGTGAGTTTAGGCGAATGCGTGCACTGGTCAAGGCTCAGTCGGCATCTGCCTATGCTGACTTCCTTCGGGATGTTGAGAGTAGGATCGACTTGGATCCCGGCGATATGTGGAAGTTTGTTAGGCTTAAGAATGGTAATTCTCGTATACCAGGAACTGTTTATGATGGCGATACCTGCTATGACAGTCCTCAGGATATTGTAGAGGCATTTGCTCGCCACTTTTCCGCGGTTTACACTACTCCATCTCGGGTGGTTGATGGTGGTGATTCCTATCGTCCGGGATTTTCCCAGAGTGTGGTAACCGAATCTGAACTCATTGATTTGATGACGGCGCTGCCCAACAAAAAGACTGCGGGTGATGATCAGATTCCGGCCTTTTTGGTGCGCGATACCAGGCTTGTTCTAGCTGAGCCGCTTGCGATTGTAATGAACCTTGCCATTGGGTCCTGTACTTTTCCAGACGTATGGAAAAAAGCCAGAATCATTCCTGTCGTTAAAAAGGGTGAAAGCTCCCAGGTCAAAAATTACCGCCCTATTGCTATCTTGTCAAACTTTGCAAAGATCTTTGAGCGGGTTTTGTACAACACAGTAAGCTTTAACACAAGAGCATACATCTCCCCTTGCCAGCATGGTTTTGTCTCCGGCAGATCGACGCTCACCAATCTCGCGTCTATATCACAATATCTTGGCGAGGTTCTGGATGTTGGCGGTAGGGTGGATGTTGTGTATACTGATTTTTCTAGTGCGTTTGACGTGATCGACCACGGAATTTTGATTCGGAAGCTCAGCAACTTTGGCTATAATTTACCTCTCCTCAAGCTACTTCAATCTTATCTGACCGGTAGAATAAACTATGTATTCTACAACGGTTACTCCTCGCATAAGTTTATTTCTACTTCTGGTGTTCCCCAAGGCTCCAATCTTGGACCGCTAATGTTTGACCTGTTTCTTGATGATCTGCTGGTGTCGTTGAGCTGCCCCGCACTGGCGTACCTATGCTGACGATCTGAAAGTGTACATGTCTATTAATAACATCCAGGACATTCAACTGCTGCAGGACAACGTTACCATTGTTGGGGACTGGTGTGTGGACAATCGATTGACAATCAATGTGCAGAAGTGTGTCTGCGTTACCTACAGCCGACGAGTGACGGATGTGTTGCCATCTGGATACCATCTAGCCGGAACGCTTCTTCTGTGCGCGACACAGGTGAGAGACTTGGGGCTGCTTTTTGATGCCCGTCTGACTTTTGTTCAGCACATTGAGGGGATTTGTGCCAAGGCCAGTAGGACGCTGGGCTTCATCCTGAGAGTGACCAAGGAATTCCGTGACGTCGGCCCGCTCAAGACTTTGTACTTTGCTTTTGTTGTCTCGACTCTGGAGTATGCTTCAATCATCTGGTCTCCGCATTATGTGTCACATCAGCTGAGGGTGGAGCGAGTGCAGCGTCGCTTCCTTAAGTGCCTCTCATACCGCATTGATGGAGTTTATCCGGAGCGTGGTTGTGACTATGGTGCGCTGTTGGTGCGGCATGACGTGACGTCTCTTGCTGTGCGGCGTGAGACGCGAGGTGTAGTGTTCTTGAAGAACTTAATTTTGAACAAGATTGACTGTATGTATCTTCTTTCGCGAGTGGGTTTTTTGGTGCCGCGTGCGGGTTTGCGTTCTAGGGACATGTTTTATTTGCCGCGCATGCGTACCAATATTATGCACTCAGTACCCACAGTAAGTATGTGCCGAAACGCCAATAGTGAGCAGTATCGCTTAATGTTCGAATAGTGTTGCTGTGCCTCAACTACGCTTGGAGTGAATGTGTTGCACGTATTGATTTTAGTGTTCTGTTTCCCTAATGTTATTTGTTGTTGTATGCTCTGGTTATTGTTGGTATTATATCGATCGTTCTCCTTACCGTAAGCTATACCTTGTCTAATTTTTATGTATTGCCTTGTAATTGGATTTTTTTCTGTTGGGCAATAAATGATATTATTATTATTATTATTATTATTATTACAAACGGATTTATAGGGTCAAGTAAGTTTTCGGCATTAAAATATGTTACAATAAGATATTCGCACGCTTCCACAAATAGCGGTAAAACTACGGGGTTTCCGTCGAAATTTGGTATGGCATTCACCTCTGTAGGTGTAATTGAAGCTCTCGTGTAAGGCATAGTTATAATTTGATCAGAAATATCTATGTTGCGAAACAGGTCAGCTAGTGAATCAATTTTGTTGGATCGATAATCTCAGATTACAAACTTAAATGTACTTACAGAATAATTAAAATAATCTTCATTTGATGTGTTGTTTTCTTCGGTACGCCACTGGTCACTTTCACTCGAGAAATGCTAACGTAGCTTTTTACGGCTATTAGACGCGACGTTGTTATCACTCAGTGGTGACGCACAATGATTCCGCTTGGTGTTCCAGGAAATTTGTTGATGGTCGAATAGATACAGATGTTCGCAAAAATTGGGTTGTTTGTTAGTTTGGTTTGGCGTTTTTGCCTTTGCTTGCCTGCTGTGGTTCGGTTGGTTCGGCGTTGCTTGTCTGCTGTGGTTTGGTGACGCTGGCAAATGTGATCCACGGGTCGGGGTTCTTTTTCGGCACTTAGGAAACAGATCCTTTCGTCCGGTCGGGGTTTTTTGGCACTTAGGAAACAGATCCTTTCGTCCGGGCTTGATGCGCTGGTAAATTTGATACGCGGGCACCTTGAACCAGATACGCACTCCGTGCACTCCGTACTCCGCTCGCTGTAGTCTTTCTTTTGTTCGTTTTGGCAGTAAAGATTTGAAAATCACCACAATTTTTGGGTTGTGTCCACCAAATCCTCTCGCGACTGCGCCAGTTAAGGTCTTTGGGGCCGAAACAAAGTTTTTAAAACAGTTGTTGGTGTAGAAACGACTTTATTGGTTTGGTAGTTGCAGGTGAAGGTTTATACGTAAATGGCTAACTCTACTTAGACGCTAACGCTATTTATTAACTTTCTTATCTAAATGCCGCGCTTGCATATCCTTTGTTCTTCTATTATGTGGTGGCACATAACTTATATACACATTTTATGTAGAGAATAAAAAGATCTAAAGTTTTCTTAAAACATCCATTCTCGTCCGATCGATAAAAAAATCCAATTCGGTCATCTTTGACTGTGAATAACTCGCAACCCAGACACGAAATCGATGAGAGCTTTTTACACGTTATTTCTAACTCCCAGGCGTATTTAAAAATCCCGGTGGGTGTTCTTTTCCAAAGTGCTTTATTTGTTTAACTTCACAGGGCTAACACCCGAGAGTCTACTATTTTGAGTTGGCAAGCTTGTATTTAGAGCTTGTGGCAATATTTTGAGTGTGCTGCGAATGTAAATATTCAAATTTTATGATCTACTATAATTTCTTCTTTTTTTCGTTTTTCGTAATTTTTAACCTCAAAAATTTTAAAAATTCTATTGTCTAAAAAGTTACAGCCGCAATATACAAATGAAATTAAAAAAAAAAACATTTACGCAATAAAATAATTTTTTATCCTACACGATGCGAACGTGTCGTTTTCGCGTCTCTATGAAGACACGAAAGATGCTATTTGCCAGCCAGCCCCAGCCCGGCCTGTAATGAACACATTTCGGGGCTAGCCCGGAAAATGCAATATCTCTGTCCAATCAAAACACAGTTTCGATTCGGTTTGACGTTTATGATTAAAACGTCAACGTATTTTATTTGTCAAAAGCCAATATGTCAGAGATTAGTCTTTAAAAACGGGTGATTATATTACGATATTGTTGAGTAGGATAAAAAATTATGTGTGCACCACGCCTAGAAAGTGGTTTTCCGGGTCTCAAGAAGTGCCCAGGCTCGCTACGTTCGCCTGTGCAACTCTTCTCTCGCCCGGAAAAGATCCACTTTCTCGGCTTGGTACACACTATTTCAGCGCTATCCACGAAAATAATTGTACACAATATAACCTGTAGGCGGCGACCGAATGGTCTGTCCAATCAAAACACAGTTTACGATTCGCTTTGACCATGGCTTTGACGTTTGCGACTAAAACGTCAACGGTTTTTATTTGTCAAAAGCCAATATGACAGTGAACAGTCATTAGAAACGGGTGATTTAATTACGATATTGTTGTATAGGATAAACAATTATGCGTGCTCCATGCCCAGAACGTGGTTTTCCGAGCCTCAAGAAGTGCCCAGGCTCGCTCCGCTCGCCAGTGCAACTCTTCTCTCGGCCCAGAAAATAACCACTTTCACCCCACCCTTGAAAACATTTTCGCAGTTCAGCTGAAGGTTGGTTGTGATGCCACACTACGCTTTTCTATCCCTATTCAAATGATGTTTAAAGATATTTTTTTACAAATGTTTCTTAAAGTTATTTTTTTTTTAATTTTTGTGGAAATTATTTGGAAGAAAACGTTTGTCAATTGAAACTTCTACCTACCACTAAAATGTTTGATTGGAAATTTCTTTCCTTTAAAGAACTAACGCTATGAGAACTAACGCTATGAAAACCAGTTAATTAATTTTGTTATTTAATTTTTTGTATATAATTGAAAATGAACAATCTTATGCACCGATTACCGATTGATTACCTCGCTTCTGAGAGTGATGACTACGCGCGGGATTCGAATTTTGATGTTGCGCATGGGCACACTTTTACAAGTCCAGAAACATTTTAAACATTTAAATGTATGTTAACATGTTTGTTTTTTGTTCTTGTTGGTCTTCTAAATTTTGGTATTTTTAATAGGGTGCGATTTAAGCGCACGTTATGTAAATAGATATGTGCATCAAAATAAATAATTTGAGCATTAAAATATTAAATGTTGTAATTGCCTGTAATACGATTCTTTGTATGAACAGTAACTATTGTCTAAAATGAACTTTACCAGTTTTAAAAACTGCGGTTTGCTCATTCCTCTTGCATGGTCTTTTATTGTGTCTCACTTTTGTCGAAGTACTCTTTCGACTATCTCTTGTCTGATATTCCCATATAGATTTACCACATCCAGCGAGATGACCTTGTAATTAGGTGGGACTGTTGTGTTTTTAATGAATTCAGCAAACCTAAAAGTGTCACCTGTGTAGAAGTTGTTATCTCTTTCATATGCTGTATCCAAAATGTTTGCTATGAGTGTGGCTATTGCTTTCGTTGGGCCTTGCATACCTGCAACAATTGGTCTAAAAGGCGTGTTTGGTTTATGTAATTTTGGGTTACCATAAATTTTTGGACATGTTGAATTGTATCTTCTAACCTTCTGTCCTTCCTCCATTGTTATGATGTTCTTCTTTTCAAGTTCTGTCACTAATTGGTTTCCCTTCCTCTGGATTGTGCTGGTCGGATCGGTTCTCAGTTTTTTTAAGTTTTCTCCATCATTCAGCATCTCCATCATTTTTTCGTCATAATCTTCTCTCAGCATCACTACCGTCGTTCCTCCTTTGTCGCTCTGCAAAGTGATTATTTCGTTATGTTGCTTCAAGAACTGTATTGTTGCTTTTAGATTTGAATTAAGCGGTGCACACTCCGCTGATTTATTTGTTAGATGATTTGTGTTAATATTGGTTACCTTTGCTCTGCATAGGTTCCTTCTCGGTTCTTCCACCTGGTGTATGATCTGTTCTATCTCTGCTAGCAGTTTTCTTACTGGGATCTCTTCTCTTTTTACCGGTATGGCAAATTTTGGACCTAAGGCCAATGTGTTTGCTATGTTTTCGGGAATTTACACCGTTGTTAAATTTCTTAACCATCTTTCTTGTACCCTGACAGTCTGCAGCTGATCTCTCTCCAATTTCACTATCTTCTGTATGTTGGCCTCTCTGATTCTCTGAAATTTTCGTTCAAATGAGGTTTTTTGTCGTTTCTTAAATTCTCTAAGCATGCTACTACATACATAATCTAATTCGTGCATTATATGTTCCTGTTCCGCATTTAGGCGGTTTATCTTGTTTATTGTGTATTGTATTTCAAAATTTCAGATCTTTCTTATTACCTGATCATTAAACGCGTCCATTCTTGAAATTAATCTGTCTCTGGCTTCTCCGTAAAGATTAAATAGGTTCCTCGTATTTTGTGCGATGTGTCTCGGTTTTAACCTTTTGCTTTCCAGTAGAAATACTCGCCGGTTCGTCTGTGCCGCAATTTTGTTGTTAATTTTGCTCCATTTCTTCAATGGTTGAGTTGTTTGAGCACCGTGGCGTGCAGTTGTTGTTTGATAGAACCCCATCCTTGTTAATGTATTCTTAATCACTGTCGCTGCCTTCTATTTAAACTGTTTAATTTCAGGGGACAATCGACTGGAGACTTTATAATGAAACTACTCTTTTAGCATGTGTCTAGCTTTCGGTACTTTTATTCATTACCTTCTTCAGGACTCTACAAAAGACATAAACAACAACTTAAAAATGTATATAAAGATTCCAATCATTAAACGTAGATTCCTCACGACATAACCCTACTTACATTGCTTGTGAGGTCTGTTAAAATTAGGACATGCGATTTCATCGACAAATATATTACACTCAGCGTTCGGACAGCCACCACAAATACAGGTAATACAATTTTATTAATATTCCTTTTCAGATTACTAAGATAACTTGTGAACAATAATAATTTCTGTTTCAGGACGCCTTTGTTGGTGCAGGAGTCGCCATCTTGTGTCCACGACTGTGACGTCACAATGGCGCCAACTTGTTTGAATTTGAAAAATGCGGTTCTCTCTTACTACCATCTAAAATGTTATTGCCTCGTTATACAAGCTGTCCATGTCATTCCTTCTCGTTTTTTCCAATTCTAAAACATAGGTGTACAAAGCACTTAAGTTGTGTACATCAGATTTCTTATTTATTGTGTCAGGAGTTTTGTATATGTGGAACATTTCCAGGAAAGTACGTTTTATGTAGTTCGGCTCAATGTCTAATATTTCAATTTCTTCATACCTGATTTTGTGGTCTTCCTTGTTTACGTGGGTGGCCAGCATGCATCTGTCAGGGTTTCCGATGCAGTCGCGCTTATGTCCTGCTATTCTGGTTTTCAGCAGTTGTGAAGTTTAGCCTATGTAGTATTTTGAGCAGTCCGCACACTGCAGTTTGTAAACTGCATTTCCCTGTGACAGAATAGGTGTTTTTACTTTCAATTTCGTATACACTTCCCCTACCGTTTTTATCTTTTTTCGTGCTATCTTTAAATTTTCTTGTGTGAAAGTGTTTATCAATTTAGAAGTCAACTGCGGAATGTCCATGAGTACTGCATATTTTACCATTATTGCCTCCTGTATTGTTGTTGTCCCCTCTATATATATAGATGGAAAACAGGTTTATCGACGGTAAGATATTAAGATATTAGTATGACGGAATTGCCCGACAAATAACCTTTTTCCTTTTATATATATATATATATATATATATATATATATATATATATATATATATATATATATATATATATATATATATATATATATATATATATATATATTCAAGGGAAAATGGTTATTACGTAAACTCGTCAGTAATATTGAATCAAACTAAAGAAGCGAATGATAATTAACCCAGGTGAGGAACCCAGGAACCCAGTTCCTGGTTCAAATCCAGGCGGAGGTGTTTTTTCCAAAAATTATCCTCACCTGGGTTAATTATCATTCGCTTCTTTAGTTTGATTCAATATTACTGACGAGTTTACGTAATAACCATTTTCCCTTGAATTTATTCATCTATATGAGCTGTTTAGCAATAAACATTAGCGATTCCTAGTTACCAAACTTCCATCTAGCCCCAATAGGTGTCACGACGGGTTTGTTTAATTCGAAAACTCGGATTGCAGGTCCTGAAGTGACAAATAAAACCTATAAATTTCCATCGCCTCTGTAGCTCAACTGGGAGAGCTTTCAACCGGCAATTGGAGGGTTCCTGGTTCAAATCCAGGCGGAGGTGTTTTTTCCAAAAATTATCCTCACCTGGGTTAATTATCATTCGCTTCTTTAGTTTGATTATATATATATATATATATATATATATACTGGGATAATTTAGTCGGGTATGTCGATCACAAATCAAAATAATATATGGTAATTTACATTAAATTTTGCTATATTTCGAATAACATTGTATTCTTCCACAGGCAAACTGCTAATCACAAACAAAAACCAGAGATAATTTCACAGAATCGATTTAACCAAAAACACGATAAAATAATACTGAACAAAACACAATGTACTTACAATTTGTATTACAATTAGACGGCAATGAGGCGACATCAATTACACGATATTGGTAAAAAGTGAGACGACACCGCTTGATTTGGTACTTCAAACAATTGAGGAAACATGGGGGATCATTGAGTCTTATTGCAGCCTTCCGCTGAAACTGTTTTTAGATCTGGTTAGGTTTGTTTACACAAATTGTTATTTTACTTTCCGGGACAGATTTTATAAGCAAATATTCGGCACTCCGATGGGTTCCCCACTAAGTCCTGTAATGGCGCAGCTTGTATTGGATAGCCTGCTGGATAGTTGCATAAAGAAGTTATCGTTTAGCCTCCCTTTTTTGTTTAAGTACGTTGACGACATTATCTGTGCTGTACCGGACAATAAGGTGGAGGCGATCTTGATGACTTTTAATGGTTACAACCCGCATTTGCAGTTTACTGTGGAAAGGGAAGTAAACTATGGGGTCCCATTCTTACATACTAAGGTTGTCCGTGACCCTACATCTAATGCAATTATTCTTGATTGGTATAGTAAACCCACTGCCTCTGGTAGATATATTAACTTCTACTCAAGCCACTCTATGAGCCAAAAGATCAACACCGTCTTAGCTATGAGAAATAGAGTTGCGTATATTAGTGATCCCTCATTTATTAATAAGAACTTGCGAAACTTGAGTGAGACGTTCATTAACAATGGTTACCCGAGATCTTTAGTGCAGAAGCTAATTTTCAATAGCCCTTTTCGCGACCATGCGACGGATGATGGTTGCAGTGTTGTCCAGGTCAATTTTAAAAAACTTACTCAGATTGACGGTCTTTCTTCCAAGCTGGTTAGTTTATTCAGAAATGAAGATTTTCGTGTTGTTATTGGCAATAAAAAAACTATCAATAATATTTTCTCTAACATTAAGGACCGAACCCCGCAAGCATTGAAATCTAATGTCATTTATTGCATTCCGTGCGGTGATTGTCCGTTAAAGTATTATGGTCAAACCGGTCAATGGCTCAAGTCACGCATTTCCTTACATAAAAGTGATACTAAGCTAAAAAGAAAAAAACTGTGGAGTTGCACTTCATTCCATTGACTGTAACCATACTATGAAGTGGGACGATACCGAAATAATTACCATGGAAAATAATTATAAAGCCAGACTTTTTCTGGAAATGTTCCACATTCAGTCTAACAGAAATATCTGTATAAATTTTAAATCAGACACAAGCCAATTGAGCAATATATATTCCTTTTTAATTAACCACAAATTTAAAACTTTGCACGATGCGGTTGGTATTGGTGTTGGTGGCCCTGACGCTAGAATTTGAATTGTTTCGTTGTTTCTCACAGTGACATGTTTTCATAACCTGTAGGCGCTCATGCGGGAGACATGTGTCCACGTAGTGTTGTCTTGATTTTAAATTGTTTATATTGTGTTCTGTTGCTTTGACGCTTTGTTTGACTCGTTAGTTGATTGGATGCTGTATCGTGTTGCCTCCGACAATGTTTAAATCTCCAACTCTGTGTCGATAGCCCCGTGTTGTTGGGTCCATAACGTTCGTCGGAAGTTGGATACCTGGGTGTGGCTGTCGTGCGGCCCCCTGGTTGGACTTCTCGATTGCAGAATGTGTTTGATCCCTCGGTTGTTGGTGGTTTCTTCTATCTCGCTACTGGCAGCAATCGCCAATTGTTGAAAAGGCGCTACTGCTTAACCCTGACACCCGACACCGATTTGTTGTACGGGGATGTTCTCGTACTTAATTTGGGATTCTTCAGTAGCGGATGGTTTGAAGATAAAAACTCACAAAACCTTTTAACACGTTTTATTCAGTCGTTAGATGTTACAGTTGTTACGGTTGAACTAATACTAAAGTGTATCTGCAATTCAGGTAGTTAGCAGACACGTCGTGGAAGATTCGCCTGAGGTTTCCTAGCCAATCGCGGTTGACATGTCCTTATATGGACATGGCGTGATTTATGCACACACAAAAGAAGTGCGCATTCAGCAAAAATATAGACTAGTGGAATCTTCCATGCTGTGTTACTGAGTATGTCGTACCTACAAAGGAATGTGAATTATTTCATAACACCTCCCCCCTTAGTTTTGAAACTTGTAGCTAGGGTTGCTACAATTTTCATTTGAGCTTTTTGTAATATCTACCCCTTCAGATTCTGTTGTATGTACGACTTGTGTTTCAATTTCTAATGGCTTAGGTAATAATGATTGTAAATATTTTTAGAGGTGCAGAATTTTTTTAACTTTTGCAAAATATAGGGTTACAATAGTAATCACCAAAATTAGAACAATTATGATAATGTAAATTGAGATATAATGGTGTTTATTATGCGGAGATAACACAACAGTGTGCTCTATTTCTTTTAAATCTTCTAACTCCTTACTATACTTATCTAAAGTAACAAGATCTGGTGTGGGAGGAGTAAAATTAAATGTTGGTAATTTATCAAAGTTTAATTTAGGGTAGTTTAAAATGATGTCTTTAAAATCTATAATATTTGGGATGAATGAGTTGTTAAGTTTGGTTGAAAGTTTTGATTCCCTAAATGATTTTAGAATGATACTGTTCGTAAAAGCTTTACAAGTTGGACTTAATTCTAAAATGAAAGTATTATTTAAAGTTATTGAAAACTTATTATTTTCCTCGCAAGTTATCTGAAGATTGGTAGCATTAGGTACTGAAATTATCCATGAGTTAGAATACTCTAAACTTATAACTGAAATTGAAGAAAGTTTTATGATGCGTTTGTCGCAATTTTCAGATAACGTTCCGGTTGTGAAAAGCGTTACTTCACAATTGTTTTCAGATCTGACAAAATGGAAGGGTATTGACTCCTTACAAATCATCATCTCTTTAGCAGTTTGGCAATGAGTAAAATAATCCTTATTAGCTAAAAAGTAAAGTTGCTTATTAGTATCGAATACAATATATGGTTTTTCAGGTTTAATATAAGCGAATATGTCGTCCTGTACGCGCACTGGTGCACTCGTCACTTTTACCACTTGGTAGAAGTCTTTGTTAACTAGCGGCACTTTTAATACAAACATTAAATTGTCATCATGGAGATACAAGCTTAGTGAAACCAATTTATACAAATCGTGAGAGTAATCATTAATAAGTGGTACGGGAAAAGTTACTTCTCTGGGAATTAAATGTTGTATTTCTTGTAATTCTTTTATAAGTATAGATGGTCCTATTAAATAAGTATGGATGGTACCTTCATTGGCAGAAATTAAAATACTGATCAAATGTTCTTGACAAGTGTAAAGTTGATTTACCAATAACTTGTAAATCGAAAATCCTGCTTCAAATCTCTCTACGAATTGAACTCGGGTCTTCATATCATTTACAACATGTGTTATGTTATTTGTATAAAGTGTAAGATTTCTCATATGACTTTCTAATTGTTCAAATAAATTATTTCCAGACTTTAAGGTTTCATTCATTACATTCATAGCTGCTTCGAACGTAGATATTTGATGATGTGACAATTCTAACATTTTATTTTGGTTTGATTCTAAATTTTTTATTTTATACGTGAAAATTATACGATCGTCTTCGTCTAACGTTCCAAATAAGAGTTTGGAAACATGTCCCACGAAATTGAAAGCTGATCGTTTTGTTATATAGGCTTTGTCAGATCCTAGTAAACTTAGCAACAACGTATTTTGACGTTCCAAGTTTTGAGTTGTTTTGTTAATAAGATATGAATATGTTCCACATGTCAAAACCTCTACAGTCTTTGCTTGGTTACAAATTGCAGTAATTTCCTTAGTACTTACTAGAACGGTTTGATACAGACTCTGATAACTCCGCAAATTCATTTCGGAATATAGTTTCCACACTCTATGATATAATGCTAAAGCGTTGGTATTTTCGTAATATAGTCCAGGTTGATGATCAATAGGAGTGACGTTGTACAATTCATGCGCTCGGGAATACTTGGCGACAAGGAGGATTGTTAGGGCTAAGGTCCACATCTGTAAGAGAAATAGTACCTTATAATTCCGTTTATTGAAATATTTTTAATCGGTTATTGTGCACTTTGACCCTTTTATTACCTATGAGGATCGTAGTGTTTACGTCCGAATTGATTTCTACTACAGTATATGGTCCTTTATAGACAGGGTGCAATTTATTCTTTTTGCTGTTGTTAATTAACATAACCTTTGATCCGATTTTTAGTGTAATAGAGTTTGTTGTTCTATCGTAATAATTTTGAGATTTTTCTTTGTTACTCAAAAGGTTTTCACGAGCTACTTGGAAAGAGTGTTGTAGTCTCGCTTTTAGTTCATTCTGATATAAGTCGTAATTATAACAAATATCTGGAGGACGTTTTAAAGCTGTAGGTAGGTTTGCCTCCCTACCAAATAGCAATTCGAATGGAGTATAATTTGTAGAAGTGTGAACGGTAGTATTGTAAGTAAAAATTGCATAAGGCAACCAGGTATCCCAATTATCTTTGTCTTTATTGGTATAACTTCTCAAATATTCTACTAGATTACGGTGAGATCTTTCTAAACTTCCATTAGATTGAGGGTGGAAAGCTGTTGTTTGTATTTTTGTAATTTTTAGAAGTTTACAAGTATCCTTGAAAATTGAACTCAAGAAATTTGCACCTTGGTCTGTGAGTACACAGTCGGGTGTTCCGAATTTGCAAATTATTTTAGTGACAAAATGTTCAGCAATAGTGTTACTTTCCTGATTAGGGATGGGAATGGCTTCACAGAATTTTGTTAGGTCATCTGAAAATGTTAGTATGTATTTGTTCCCTAATTCGGTTTCTGGTAGCGGTCCCACGATATCAAGATTTACCTTTTCAAACGGTTTTGTGGCTGTGGTAGTGATTACCATTGGCATTTTTGTTGCTCGATTAGATTTATTTTTTCGACAATCTTCACAAGTACTTATAAAGGATTTTAGGTCTTTCATCATATTTGGCCACTTATAGTGTTTACGATTTTTTTTGTAGGTTTTGCTGATACCTTTGTGTCCACCTAAAGGATTTGTGTGAAATTCTTTGAATATTGTTTGTTTCTCTTCTATTGAGGTTACATCGGATATGTTATTATGAAAGATAGTTACCGTTATACTCGAACTTTTAAAAACATATCTTAACATGGATCGAATAATGTCCATTTTGAAATGGCGGTAAGGAGAATATTGATTAAAATTTACTAATGCTATGTTTTCCGTTTGTATTTCGTTTAGAAATTTATAAAGAGTTATTAATGACGAAAATAAATCTGCATCAGTAGGGACTTTGTTGGTCGGTATACAGACGTACTGTATGCCGGTGACCGTGAAGTGTAATGGTTTAGTTATCGTAGTGGTTTCGGATTTCAGCTTATCTTTAACAGCTGATTCTATACAGGATGATTTAGACGCTTGTTCACTTGTTGTGATAAAATATACCCGTGTTAACTGCGAGTCGGCATCTTTTATGCTTTTATGACTATCGGTTATATTGTTGTTTATAATAATTTTTGAATGTAGTTCATTAAGGAATTCATTATACTTAGAGTCATTTTTTGTTTGATTTCTCGTAATGGCATTAACACAATTTACCTCATTATCCTGAATTCGACTCAATGCGTCAGCGTTAGTGTTGGATTTTCCTGCTTTGTGTACAATTTGATATTCATATTCTTCAAGTTTTAATCGGAATTTCATTAATCTACTGCCTGGGTCGTTTATTTTAAACAACCAAATTAAGGGTTTGTGGTCTGTTACAATAGTGAACCTTTTGCCATATAGATAAGGGCGGTAATGCCTTGTTGACCAACAAATCGATAATAATTCTCGTTCTATAGTACTATAAGCCCTTTCGGCCTTGTTTAATGTGCGTGACGCAAAAGCTATAGGAAGATCTTGTCCAATTTCACCTTGGGAAAGGACGGCACCGATGGCAAAGCCACTGGCATCCGTGGTAAGAATAAACTCTTTTGAAAAATCAGGGTACTGGAGGACAGGAGTAGTACAAAGTTTTTCCTTAAGGGTCTCGAAAGACTCCACGCATTCGGGTGTCCAATTGAAAATTACATCCTTTTTTAATAGATTATTAAGTGGTTGGGCAATGTTAGCGAAATTCCTAATATATCGACGATAGTAGCCAGCTAAACCTAGGAAGGATTTAATGTGTGTGGCTTCCTTAGGAATAGGGAAATTCTTTATACAACTTATTTTAGAAGGATCGGGGGTTGTCCCTTTTTCTGTTATGATGTGACCTAAGTATTGCAACTCAGGTCGAAGGAATTCACATTTTTCAGGCTTCAGTCTCAAGTTATGGGTTTGAATTCTACTAAAAATTTCCTTTAATTTTGCATTATGTTCATCTAGAGTTTTTCCATACACAATAATGTCATCAAGGTAAACAAAACAATGAATGCCTTGTAATCCGATCAAAACATTGTTCATTAACTTCTGAAATGTGGCTGGAGCTCCCTTTAACCCAAAGGGCATACGGTTAAACTCATAATGTCCATAAGCAGTGGAAAAAGCTGTTTTATGTTTATCTTTTGATGACGTTAATACCTGGTGGTATCCCGAAGCCATATCAAGAGAACTGAAGAATTTTGAACTACCTAACTGATCCAGAATTCTACAATATTCGGTAAAGGATGAGCTGAAGAAATGGTTTTGTCGTTCAATTTACGAAAATCTACGACTACTCTCCATTTCTTGTTACCTTCAGCATCCGACTTTTTGGGAACTACTAGCAAAGGAGAATTATATGGAGATTGAGATTCCCTAATTATGTCGTTATCTAACATAGATTCAATTTGTTTTTTGATTTCATTTTGTTGGTGAAATGGTAGTCGATACGGTTTCACGTTAATAGGAATTTCGTCTTGCGTAAGAATATTGTGAGTAATAGTATTTGTATAAGGGAGACTATCACCATCTAAGAGAAATATTTCATGAAAGGATTTGCATAAGTTAAGAATGCTATCGCGCTGGTGATTCTCCATATGATTTAATCTTAAAGAGTCTTGTAGTTTATTTAGTCTTTCTAACGTACAAGATTTATTAGATGAAAAGCGCGAAACATTAAAGAGGCTAAGATCCTCAAACTTGAGTTTGGGATTTTTAAGATTAACTTCGACTTCTGTCGAGTTTATAAAAGGAACACTGATATAGCCTTTATCAGGTTTTACAAGGCAGTTACCTACATAGATGCCGGGCTCAACTTCATTGGCAAAACACAACGACTCCTCTCGGAGGTTTGCTTTAATTTTGGCAACAAATTTTGACCGTGCTGGAATTTTGATAAAATTATCTTCCTCTATGTGGTGCATGCTTAAAGAAACGCGTTTATTACGTATTTGAAGATTGATAGATTGTGTAGCGTAATTAATTTCGGCTTTGTACTTTGTAAAGAAATCTATGCCTCAAATGCCATCACAATTTATCGGAAATTGATTAGAAACAAGATGGATATCATGTGGCACACTAACGTCGTCTATAGCAAAATTAGCGTGACAGATTCCATATGATTGGTGAGTTGATTCACCGATACCTCTTAATTCGGCTTTATGATCCGTGTAGCAGAGTGTATCACCAAGGACGCATTGACGTTTTACAAGAGTTATTTGGCTACCACTGTCTACAAGGAATTTCGTAAAAGGAGTATTACAAATGTCAACATTCAAACTTACTTCATCAAGCAAGTCGGAACAAAAATTGACAAGAAAAAATTTGGTAATTGGAGAAGATCCCTCTAGGGCATTGCGTTTACGCGACTCGAATTGCCCGCTTCGGTCGTAGGCTGCAAGTTTCCCGACCTCGGTCCAGCTGATTGTTGCGTAACAGTATTTACTTGCGCTTGCTTCTGGGAATCCGCTCGCTTCCTTTTGAAACAATCGCGTATATGATGACCTGGTTTTTTGCAGTATGCACAAGTTATATTAAGCGTGTTTGATTCTACTTTAATTTCCCGCTTAGCGAAAGATGGAAAAGAATTATTATTATGTGAATTTGCTCTTTTGGCGTAACAATTATTCTCCAAATGACCTATCTTCGAACAATGGTTACATTTAATTTTAGGTTTCTGCGTATTGACTGTTTGGTTACCAGAGACTTTATTAATCCGTTCTTCTTCAACAGCGGAACTGATCGCTGCACTTAATGATTCATACCGTGATGCTTTTATTAAAATTTTATATTGGTGATTTAATCCTTGGACAAAAGCCTGATATGCGGATTTTTGATTAATAGCTTTAATTAACTCTGCGGAATTCTGACCTTGACTGGCTATGCAAGCATCGTCTAGGTCATGTAGAAGTTGCTCAATTTTATTTGAAAAGTCTCTAACGCCCTCGTTGGAGCCCTGTTTACAATTTAAAAGTTCTAACTGCAACTGAGCAATCGACCGTGTTTCTAGAAACTGTTCTTGCAGAGCTGTCTTTAGGTCTTTCCACGTTTTAAAATCTTTGTGTTTTACTACGTGATACGCGGCTCCTATTAACTTGGTTGTGATTATATCTACCAATACTTGTTGATCGTTAGGTTCAGTTGCCGTAGCACTGACAATTGCACAGCAACGGATAAATTTATGTAAATTTGAACGATTACCATCAAAGTCTGGGATTATTCTTAATGCTATATTTATTTCGAAAGTAGACATTTTCTCAATTTTCACTGAGACTAATGAAGAAGAATTTTCAGAATCTTTTGTTTTACTACGGGTTTGCATAAAAATTTGTACCACAAAATATAACTCTCAAAATTTATATAAAATGACTTACTTTGAGTATAGTCCTGTAACGATGTTATACGCAAGATGGCGGCGACTGGGTGCGGCTTTGCTGACGTGACGTACGCTGATCGTAGCTCCAACAGGATACTGGCAGTTGTAAACTACCCCTTTGGACTGCTTCAGTGGTTGTACGGTGTCGATAGCCCCGTGTTGTTGGGTCCATAACGTTCGTCGGAAGTTGGATACCTGGGTGTGGCTGTCGTGCGGCCCCCTGGTTGGACTTCTCGATTGCAGAATGTGTTTGATCCCTCGGTTGTTGGTGGTTTCTTCTATCTCGCTACTGGCAGCAATCGCCAATTGTTGAAAAGGCGCTACTGCTTAACCCTGACACCCGACACCGATTTGTTGTACGGGGATGTTCTCGTACTTAATTTGGGATTCTTCAGTAGCGGATGGTTTGAAGATAAAAACTCACAAAACCTTTTAACACGTTTTATTCAGTCGTTAGATGTTACAGTTGTTACGGTTGAACTAATACTAAAGTGTATCTGCAATTCAGGTAGTTAGCAGACACGTCGTGGAAGATTCGCCTGAGGCTTCCTAGCCAATCGCGGTTGACATGTCCTTATATGGACATGGCGTGATTTATGCACACACAAAAGAAGTGTGCATTCAGCAAAAATATAGACTAGTGGAATCTTCCATGCTGTGTTACTGAGTATGTCGTACCTACAAAGGAATGTAAATTATTTCATAACATCTGTTTGTAAGTAGAAACATTTTATTTTTGTGTTTTGTTCACTGTTTTTGGTTAAGTTGAATACTAATTGAAGCCTTTGGTCTATTGTAACCAGCTTGTTCCTGAGGAACTTTTTAATTAAAACGAAAATTAGAACTTAGAAAAAAGGAGTTTCCTTTACATCGCCCGCCTGACCGGATTTCCCACGATATTGCTGACGTTTAAATTCAAAACGAAGACGGTCATTATCTCCTCTCAACTATATATATATATATATATATATATATATATATATATATATATATATAGAGAATATTTTTCTTCGATCGATGATATAAATTAAAAGGTTTTTAGTCTGGGATACGATCAATGGCAAAGGACGAATAGAAACTCGTTTCTTGTTGTGCAATATTTCGAAGCTTTATTGGCTTCTTCGACAGGCAAAACACTACAATAAGTAAACTACAATTACAAAACGAAAACGAACCACAAGAGAAAATTAACCACTAATACAATTATAAAAATACTTACAATTGAGTTAATTGAAACGGCGAAAATAAGGCAACAGACGGTCCATGTGGTATGCGGTCAATTATTTAAAAACTACATGGAGAATACATCAACACACGAGTACAATACGGCCGTATACACGACCTTCACAACCATGACTGACACATATCAACATGGATGCGCTTGGATGTGTTAAAGACAACAAAAAAGGGACAATGTTCAAGATGTTTCGGAGCTTGTTTTTTGATTTGGGTTCTGGGGTTGTTACTTGAAGGTTGTCCAAATTTTTCATTACTTTTCAATTGTTTATTTAATATTTAATTTTGGTTATTTACTTGTATTTATTGAATTGTTGGCACTATTTGCCCGTCCAGTCTTGTCCCTTTTTTGTTGTCTTTAACACATCCACGCGCATCCATGTTGATATGTGTCAGTCATGGTTGTGAAGGTCGTGTATACGGCCGTATTGTACTCGTGTGTTGATGCATTCTCCATGTAGTTTTTAAATAATTGACCGCATACCACATGGACCGTCTGTTGCCTTATTTTCGCCGTTTCAATTAACTCAATTGTAAGTATTTTTATAATTGTATTAGTTGTTAATTTTCTCTTGTGGTTCGTTTTCGTTTTGTAATTGTAGTTTACTTATTGTAGTGTTTTGCCTGTCGAAGAAGCCAATAAAGCTTCGAAATATTGCACAACAAGAAACGAGTTTCTATTCGTCCTTTGCCATTGATCGTATCCCAGACTAAAAACCTTTTAATATATATATATATATATATATATATATATATATATATATATATATATATATATATATATATATATATATATATATATATATATATATATATATATATATATATATATATATATATATATATATATATATATATATATTATATATATATATATTATATATATTATATATATATATTATATATATATATATATATATATATATTAGGGTGGTCCATTTTTTTCAAGTTTAAAATTTTGGCTTTTCACAAACTTGTTTTCATTCCATATGTGCTAACTAACATCTGTGTAAAATTTGAGCCCAATTAGGTAATATTTAGAGGTCGCTAGGATTAATGGTTTTTGAGGGAAAGGTTTAATTTAGAAACAATCCCGTTTTTACACTTTAAAATGTATTAGAAATACTAACATATACTAAAAACTAAAATATTCATTCTAATAAATGTTTCACGGTTAATAGATTGCAGATTTTATTGGTTCATAGTCGTCTTTATAATATTGGTCTTAGAATATGTGTTATGCAGATCGACTACGCGAAGCAAATATTGTTTCTGTTCAACGTTATCCCTCGCTGTGCACAGTCGTTTACGACTTTTAATTGGAGAACTTTTGCTTCTATTTCAATGTAAACTTGATCCTCCTTCCACTCTGTAGGATCTTTTCTAAGAAATGATATGGCCTTTTCTCTTCCCTCATGTATTAGCAAATCAAAGAGACTTGTTGTATGTTTGGTTACAAAGGATTCAAGAGGATTCAGATGATTAAATCTTTTTCCGTCTTAACGCCTTTGCTTTTGGTCTTAACAAAAGGTTTTTAACCACTGGATGACACGGACAATAAATTGCCCGTATCATCCAACGAGCTTCATGTAAAGCACCAGGTGCACGAAACTTAGCCTCAGTTTTATTTGGACAGCCAAGAAAGTTTTGACACAAGGTTAAAAGTTCGATGTAATAGTCTCTAGGCTGTTAACTTTTTATAACATCAGCATAGTAACCATGCATTTCTTGGCGAAGTTCAAGCAAATTCTAGGTTTAAATAATGAATCGTCTCCAACCACAAAAGTTTTTAAGTCTATTTTCGGCCAATGTTTCTGAAAGCGTCTAAATAGTTGAATATCTGGGCCACCACTTGATCCAAAAACTTCCTTAAAAAAATTAGACGGCATGACCTCAAAAATATGATGGCGGGAAGCAATCTATATGAGCTCTTTGTCAAGGGATTGTTTAATTAAAATGCATGCACCCAAGTTTAAGCCTGTGTTAGAAGCCGTAGTGTAAAAGCATTGACCGCGGATATGCTTTTTAAAGACCAATCATCAAGAACTTGCAAGCATGCACTGTATTGTTCTTCGCCCGTACCTTTATCGATTTTCGGAACTGCTAATAGTTTTTCTAGTCCACCTCCACTGACTAGAACCACAATCCTATCTACTTTTTGTACTCCACTAATAATATCGGGTAATAAAAAGTTGAATATCATAGCGACCTCTAAATGTGGTTCATACAAGCCAGATTTTGAAATAGACACTTCTTTTGATGTAAGGAATACAAACAAGCTTGTGGAGAACAGAAAAGAACACGAAAAAAAAAATCTCATTACGTCGTGGACCACCCTAATATATACCTATATATATATATATATATATATATATATATATATATATATATATATATATATATATATATATATCTATATAACTTCTTTCTATATATATATATATATATGTCACCGAATAAAGTAGAGGGGTACACACCAGCTACCCAGAGTGGGGGACGCTAGCGTACCAGAGTGGGGAACGCGTTGCCGGACCACACGGAGACCAGTCGAGTGGTGGCTTTCCATCGTGATGGGCGCAACCGTACCGCTATCCACTCGTTATATTAGTTACTGCAGTTATTGCATATTTCTATTTGGTTTCACTATATTGGTTGAAACAGTTGTGTATTCGTTATTTAAAATAGAGAATCTGAATCTGAGAATTTGGAGTTTATGTGTTTTGGTGTATAATAACCAGACACTTGTAAGATACTGTTCTTCGTGTGTTATAATTTGAGAATGGAAAGTCTTGTCTATCAAAAATTGAGTATTGGTAGTTATCAATGTGTTGTGATTCATAATTTATGAATCGTAAGTTTATGTTCTTTAAGTATTATAATTAGAGAACGGAAGCCCCTTATGTTTTGTCTAACATAATTTGTGAAATGAATTGGAATTTGTGTGTTATAAATTGAGGATTGAAATACCTTATTCCGTATACGTAACGTAATGTGAGAATTGTACGTTTGTGTATTTCGAGTATCATACTAGCAGACATTTATGTCCTTGATCGTTATGTGTCATAATTTCGGAATTAAAGGATAATTAGTTTTGTCGGCATGTTAGGAAAGTTGAACGTTGTTATGTAAATCAAGAGTTTTTCTAGTTTATGTATACCATAAAAAAGGAAGTGGATCATTTGTGCGCTTTGCATTTAATTAATTATTAATTGTTGATAATTGTGAATTGGTCTTTGCACATTGGGACAGATGAAGAAGGTATGTGTGGTAATAGTTAGTTTTGAGAGAAATATAACATCATTTTGTGTAAGCCAAACTACGGTTCCTGAGTTTAAGAAGTAAAATAAGCTACATGTAGTTCCTGAGCTAGGAGCCGAAAAGAGAAAATATAGAAATGAATTGTAAAAGTCACTATTGTTGTGAATGCGAGAATGTTGATGGTTGTTGAGTTAAACTGGTCGTTATACAGTCCGTGAACTCTGGTGTTGATGGTTGTTGAGTTAAACCGGTCGTTGTACAGTCCCTGAACTCTTGTGTTTGTTGTTTGATACGGCTCTAAACCTTGGTAAAGTAGTTATGGTGATAACTCTAAACTTGGTTAAAGCAGTCGGGATTTGTTGTTTGATACGGCTCTAAACCTTGGTAAAGTAGTTATGGTGATAACTCTAAACTTGGTTAAAGCAGTCGGGATTTGTTGTTTGATACGGCTCTAAACCTTGGTAAAGTAGTTATGGTGAGATAACTCTAAACTTGGTTAAAGCAGTCGGGATTTGTTGTTTGATACGGCTCTAAACCTTGGTAAACTAGTTATGGTGAGATAACTCTAAACTTGGTTAAAGCAGTCGGGATTTGTTGTTTGATACGGCTCTAAACCTTGGTAAAGTAGTTATGGTGATAACTCTAAACTTGGTTAAAGCAGTCGGGATTTGTTGTTTGTTACGGCTCTAAACCTTGGTAAAGTAGTTATGGTGATAACTCTAAACTTGGTTAAAGCAGTCGGGATTGTTGTTTGATACGGCTCCACACCTTGGTAAAGTAGTTTTGGTGATAACTCTAAACTTGGTTAAAGTAGTCGAGATTCTTTGGTTGACTACAGCGTTAGATCATGTTAAAGTAGTTGGTGATCTCTAAATTTGACTAGATGACTGTTAGTTATGTTAAGAAATTAAGCTGTGGTTACTGGATGTAGATTGATAGAAACAGCCACTGAACTTGAATGAATGAGAATGCTCTTTGCATGTTATAGTTGAAAGTAGCTCCTGGGCTTGCTAAGAACGATGGAGTGCCTGAAACTGTTGGTAAAAGAAAAACTAGATAATTAGTCCGGTTGTATTCTTTTAGAAGAATTGCTAGGCACAGCAGATCAGAGACAGGTATCCCGAGAGCGCGACACCTTGCAGGATGGCCGTGTCACCGAATAAAGTAGAGGGGTACACACCAGCTACCCAGAGTGGGGGACGCTAGCGTACCAGAGTGGGGAACGCGTTGCCGGACCACATGGAGACCAGACTTAGTGTTGGTTAAACATCGATAGTTCGCGTTTCCGATTGTTATCGATAATATCGTTAAAACTATCGATACTATCGATAACTATCGAACATCAACAGAAAACTTATTTAGCTTCCTTATTATTTAGCAAATAAAGGAACGTAATGGAAACCGATAAATACGTAATTCTCTAAACAAAAACAAAGAACATGTCAAAATAAACATTTATTATTCAATAAACAATGTTAAAAAATATAAAAAACTCAAAACAAAAACTTCTTCTCTAAAAAAATACGAAACACAAAAAATAGGAACTAACATAAATAAATATTCCAAAATATATGCATAAATAAATAAATAAATATCCTTAAAAAAATAGGACGCAAAAACCTTATTATACAATAAATCTTAAAGCTAATCAAAGATTGCACAATTTTGCTTTAAAAATAATAATTTATTTAGTGTTTTTTCTTTAAGTCTGTTTCGGCGTTCTGTCATAATTTGACCGGCTTTGGAGAATACTCTCTCTGAAGGCACGGAGGTAGCTGGTATGCACAGGTACATATTGGCTAATTCTTTTAGCCGAATATTTGATTTTTCCCAGTATTTAATAGGGCATTCGTTCTGGTCAATAACTTGTTTTTCTATATACTGCCGAATGTCCATTATTGCCTCACTCATTGGAGTAGACCTTCTGTCAGGTTCATTTAAAAATGAGAGCAAGTGTTCAGACTGCTTAGATGTCGAGGGTTGAGGTGAGTCATCTAGTGTCCTAATTTCGGTTTCATTTGGTTGATGTGTCTTCAAATGTGTGGTGTAGGCTTTCTCCAACCACTGCGTGGCTCTTTCCGCTTTATCAGGTGTCGTAAAAGCTTTTTTCTTAAACCTTGGGTCGAGAATAGTTGCCAATACTGTTGGTGTTCTATTCTCGTACGGTTTTAAACGGTTTTCAATGGATTCTTTAAGTTGTCTTAAGATGTCCTTGCTCTCAGTGGTCCAAATTGTAGGTTCTATTCCAGCCAGCTTTGTCTGTATGCCCCGCACCAGTGGGACAACCAATGAAAGGGTTACATACCTCTCCCCAGATATTTTTGTTGTTGCTGCATCAAATGGCTCGAGCACTAACATTACTTCTTTTATGGTAATATACTCATCTGCATTCAGACCTGGTGGTGCTTTTTCGCACTCATTAAGTGCTAGGGTCAATTCCCTTTTAATGTCATATATTCGTTTTAGCATATAATAAATGCTATTCCACCTGGTGGGTACTGCCTTGATCAGTTTTAGCTCTTTTTGATTTAATTCCTTTTGTATACTACGCAATTTGTCACTTGCTAGGGTACTCATTTTAAAATACGTTACTATACTTTTACATTTTAATAAAATCTTTTCAAATGATTTTATGGAGAATGAGTCCGTAACAACTAAATTTAATGTGTGTGCAAAGCAAGGAATATGACGTATGTGCAGTTTATCCACCGCATTAATCATTGCTTTAGCGTTGTCGGTGGTTACTGCCACACATTTTGTCCGTATACACCACTTTGTAAGCACAGCATCCAATTCCTAAAAAGATTTAAAATAAATTAGGTTTTTCTTATGGCTTTAAACAATTTATAGCTAGTGACCACACCACACTGTTAGTAGCTACACTTACTTGGGATATTTTTTCAGCATTATGATTGCCTTCCACTTTCACTGCATCCAATAACGGCGAAATAAGATTTCCATTATGCACAAAATGGCAAGTAACAGCCATAATTCCATCATTTGAAATTGACGTCCATAAGTCTGTGGTTACTGCCACATTTTGTACTTTCGATAAAGCTGCCAATAGTTTATCTTTTATTTCCTCATAATATTGGGGAACTAGTACATTTTTTAAAACACTTCTATCAGGAATTTCGTATTTGCTATCAAGAGCATGGATAAAATCTTGAAACCCCTTATGTTCACCTTTTCGCAAAGGTTCAATATCCATCGCAATCATACGAACGTATTTTCTGTCTAAAGTTTCCTTAGTTTTCGAACCAGATGCATAGACAGTGCTCCTATCCAAGTAATTTTTTAAGGTTTTTCTCACTTTAGGTGGAGGAGCGTTCTCCTCATCCTCATTCGCTTCATTTGCCTTCTTGCACCATACATCGTTGTGTTTCCTAGTCATATGGTCAATTAAATTTGTCGTATTACCACTCAGTTTATATTCCCGTTTGCATAAGGAACACTGGGCAAAGTTAGCATTCAATTTTTTAAAATAATTCCAAACGCGCGACTTTTTGTTCGAATACATGTTTTCACGATTGTACCTTGTACCTGTTTTCACTTTTCACTGTGGTAGTAACTGTTGAACAATTGACACTGATGCGAATGAGGTTAGACTTAAAATGAAAGTTCCCTAGATTTAGATCCTCCTATTTCCTATTAGCATTCTTAGTAACTTTTTCAAATAAGTTTGACAACAAGTACAATAATACGCGGCAACGTTAACATGTCAATAAAGGCATTAGCAAATGGCAAATCGCACAATCCGCATATTGTTTAAGGTCACCAAATTTCATAAAGCTGTCCTTTTGTGCTTTTGGTTAGGATCGTCGGTCGTTCGTCGTACAGAACACTGTACAGTACGAGTGTTCACGGCCGGTAAAGTAGAAAAATCAACAAGTCTACGTTAGTTCAACCTTCTCGATATGTTTCCTTAAAATGATACTGGATGGCGCCACTACCAGAACGCCAGCACAGTTCAGATATGAAATAAATACATTAAAAATTGTGAAATTTGATGTAATACCGTTTTAAAGATTCCCTCTCGATAATTGAGTGCGAAATTCACTAATATTGTGTTTGAGCACAAAACATGCAAGCAGAAATAAGCTAGCGCCACCTGACGGGAAAATGGCGAACGTGGGCCGCGGGCCACGCATGCGCCCTCAAAATCTTGACGAAATATTTGCTTTCATGATTTTACTTGTCTCTCATACAGTGTTCCTACTATAGCGGCATTGACTAGCTAATTTGCAGTTTTGCTAATAGAAAAATTAGCAGTTTTGCTAATAGAAGATGGTATCGATAGTTTTAATAACCATCGATAGTTTTCGATAGTTATTTACTATCGATAGTATCGATAGACTATCGATGTTTAACCAACACTAAGACCAGTCGAGTGGTGGCTTTCCATCGTGATGGGCGCAACCGTACCGCTATCCACTCGTTATATTAGTTACTGCAGTTATTGCATATTTCTATTTGGTTTCACTATATTGGTTGAAACAGTTGTGTATTCGTTATTTAAAATAGAGAGTGATAATATATATAAATATATATATATATATATATATATATATATATATATATATATATATATATATATATATATATATATATATATATATATATATATATATATTTCATATATTAACGTGTTTCAGCGATAATTTAAAGGTTAAATATAGCAAAGTTTTTAATCAAGTAAAGTCAATTAATATAAAAAAATTCAAAAACTTGATGGCCTCGAAGGAGAGCGGGTGTTTAAGCCTGTTCAAGGACAATGAGCGTTGGGTGGTCAACTTGTCTTCAGCCTCCATCCCGACCGAAATTCTGAATTTTTTGTCATTGGGCCCTTCGTTTTGCTTGCCAACTAATAGTAGAAATGTCAATGTGAGTAGGTTATTGATGGAGGTGGAGAGTATTTTGGCTGACTGCATTGATGTTGATAATGATACTTTGAGAGCTAGGGTGACTAACAATATAACAAATTTTATGGTTAGTGATAGGGTGGGGTCATGGCGTGATAATTACCTTAGTGTTTTGAGTCGCAAGACAACAGCTTACATTAGACAGAATCCCGGTGTTGTTATAACAAAGGCTGATAAGGGCTCCGTCACGGTAGTCATGGACAGAGATCCGTACATTCAAAAGGCCGTACAAATGTTGAGCGATGATAACACCTATGCTAAAGTAGCTAAGAACCCTTTACAGCGAATGCAGTCCCAATTAAATAATTTGTTGAACTCATTACGGACGAACAAAGTTATTAGTGACGAGGATGTAAAGCGCTTGAACACAAAAAATTCAGTACTTAGCAAAGCATACTTTCTACCAAAAATACATAAGAACGATGTCCCGTTGAGACCTATAATATCTGCTAATGGATCAACTACATACGGACTATCAAAGTTTATTGCTGATATTTTGACGACTTCTTTGGGCAGCGTTACTGACTATAATATTAGGGATAGCTTTGATTTTGTGGACAGGGTCAGACAGATTAAGATTCCGGACGGGTACAGATTGATATCGCTCGATGTTGTCAGTCTTTTTACCAATATAGCATTTGATCTTATTTATAAGCTGGTAGAGGAGAAGTGGGATTTGATCGAGCCAAATTGTCATTTTACGCTCGCCTCTTTCCTCAGTGTATTACGGTTTCTTTTTCGAACACCTACTTTTCGTTCCGGGATCAGGTTTATCTGCAGACTTTTGGTACTCCGATGGGTTCCCCCATTAGTCCAATTTTAGCCACCATGGTGATGGACTATGTTTTGGATAGTGTGATTCCTTTGCTGAATTTTCCCCTACCGTTTGTGTTTAAATTCGTGGACGACTTGATCACTTGTGTTCCGCTGGAGATGACTGGGTACGTGTTGGCTACCTTTAATGGTTTTAATCCTTATTTGCAGTTCACTTTTGAAATAGAAAACAATAACTATTTGCCCTTTTTGGACTGCAAAGTTATTCGTGGGTGTGAGGGTGTTGTTAGTATTGACTGGTACAATAAGCCAACCTATTCTGGCCGCTATATTAACTTCTTTTCGGGCCATACATTCAATCAGAAGGTTAACACTGTCGTCGCGATGAAGAACAGAATTTTAAATATATGTGATGGTGCTTTTCACTGTTCTGCTTTAAATAACTTAAAGAAAGTCTTTTGAAACAATGGTTTCCCAAACGGATTGCTAAACAAGATTCTGTTCTCTACCTACTCGAGTGGACCCAGTACGAGTATTTTTGATGAGCCGAGGCAGACAATTATAAACTATAAAAAAATACTATGATACCGGGGTTGACAAACGGATTGAAATCCATCCTAAGACCTTTTTTACCGGGAAGCTCTACTATTGCACATCATTACCCTAACAAGATTAATGCTTTCTTCACTAGAATAAAAGATTACGATCCACAGTGTTACAGATCTAATATAATCTATAAGATTAACTGTAAAGATTGTGATGGAGAGTATGTTGGGGTGACTGCACAGTGGGCTAAAAAATCGTGTTAGTTTACACAAGAGTGATTGTCGCACGGGGAAGATTAGGTGTGCTTTAGCATCACACTGCATTGATAGAAACCACTCGTTCGACTTTGAGAATATCAAGATATTAGATTCGGAAAAAAACTACAAAAACAGATTATTTCTTGAAATGTACCACATTAATTCGGCCGAGAAGAGCGTAAATTTTAGAACTGATCTTGATTGCCTCAGTAACATCTATTCTTATATTATGGTCATGGATAGAAATAAAAAGCAGACTATGATTGATGAAAGGCATTTTGTCGATAGCTTGGTTTTCTAGCATTTTATTTGGCTGTTGTCGCTGCGCATGTGAGTATGTGTATTTGAACTTATTTAAAAAAATAAAATAAAATATAAACCAGCCCCCTACACGTATGCTTGAGTTGACCATTGAACGTTTCGGTTACCGTCACTGTCGGACGTTGCAAGATGTTTTTAAAATGTTTATTGTAAATGTGTTGTATAATTGTATCTTTAATTTGATGTACCGCAATGAATGCATGGTTTTGTGATGGTGTTGTTACCTCTAGGCAGTCTATTGTGATACAAAATGTAAGTACATTGATGATAGATGATAATTGGTGAATTGTTTTTTTTAGTTTTGCCTGCATTGTTGTTCGAAATATAGCAAAGATTAAGGTAGTCACTTAAGTATTTTATTTGGATCGACATACCCGACTAATCCTCTGTTGTTATATATATATATATATATATATACATAACCTGCAATATATATATATATATATATATATATATATATATATATATATATATATATATATATATATATATATATATATATATATATATATATATACATGTATATATATATGGATTTAAGGCCCCCAATCCACCCCACAGTGCCCTGAAAACTACCCAAATTAAAAAAAGTCCATTTATCGGATAATTGACCGTTCCAATCGTTTCATTATCTATTTTCTGATAGAAATCATTACTATACGTGTTGTGGAATGTTTGGAATCTCCGTTAACTTCCATTTGTTTAAATAAATTCTATTTCTTTAGTTAATTCGTTTTTCTCGAAAATCCGACTAAACTCTGTTTTCTGGGTTCGAAATGGCAGCTTATTACCTTACCGTTTCTGAAAAATGTATATTTTTCAGAAAATTTACCGTTCTAATCATTTCATTATCTTCTGTCTCATAGAAATTATTACTATAAGTCTTGTTGAATGTTTATAAACATTTGTCAGTTAACTTCCATTTGTTTAAACAAATTCTATTTGTTTAAATAATTCGTTTTCCTCGCAAGTCAGTCTGTTCTGTTTTCTGAGTTCGAAAGGGCAGTTAGTACCTTAGAGGGACATCATTAATTTAAAAATGTCTTCCTATTGTGTAAACAATAAATTATACATAATTCATTTTCAACTTTTTTCTTATTAAGGTAGAAAAGTCAGTTTATTTGTAAAATTGCCTTATAAATTTCATGTTCTAGATATCTAGTTTAAACTACTTGTTTAAACAAATGCCTTTACTTTAAATATATGTTTTGCAATTCGCCTATAATATTTTTTTTAGGTGTCTTGCCAACTGTTATTCTGATGTGACATATATATTTTGGGATGACTTCCAGTGTTTGAATAATAAAATAATATTCGTTTTCAAAATTACCTTGCGACACACAGTGGTACGAAATCAGAATAAGGAATGCACAAAGAAATGTGATTAATAAAATTTGTTGACTATAATAAATTTAATAGCTATTTTAAAAAGAATTTCAATTCAATTTCACGAAAAAAAAAGAAGATTTTGAAACCATTTCATTTTTTTTAATCAATGGAAATCATCCCAAAAAATAAATTCTGTCACTTGAGAATAACAGTTGGCCAGACCGATCAAAAAAATGAATTTTAAGTGAATTGCAAACAAAAATAGTGTTTAACAAATGGATTTTGTTTAATCATAAGTGGGGTTATTAGATAATATAGATAATAGGTTTGTTAGATATCTCGTACAAAAAATTATAAGTTAATTTCACAAAAATCTGACCTTTCTAGCATAATTCGAAAAAAAGTTGAAAATGAATAATAATTGATTGTTTAAACAATAGGATATTTTTTTAATGAATAATGTAGGATAATAATTTGTCATTTCGAACGTAGAAAACAGAATGCACACTGATTTTTGAGAAAAACGAATTATTTAAACAAATAGAATTACTATATATATAGAACCACTTTAAACAAATGTAAATTCACTGACAAATGTTTATAAAAATTCCACTAGACTTATAGTAATCATTTCTATGAGGAAAAAGAGACTGAAATGATTAGAAGCACCATTTGTCTGAAGAATGTATTTTTTTTTAGTTTAAGGGTGGTTTTCAGGGCACTTTGGGGATGGGTTGTGGAGGTCAAATCCATATGTATAATAGGTCAAATTCTTCCGTGGAAAATCCTCTACAAGTCCTTAATGAATCTTAAGTTTTCCCAAACCCCGAACAAATATCTGAAAAATATCAAAAAAAAGACAAATTTCAACAAAAAAATACGTGCCACTTTTTTTATTTGGAAACGATTTGAGGGGATCGTTGCATCATATCATCACAAAAATTTTTGCTATGCATGTTTGGTTAACCCTAATGGGCACCCTTCTCCCATACAGCAAGTTAAATGTAGGCAATCGCCCCCCTTCCGATTTGAGCTGGATACACTGATGGGTTAGTGTATTTTTTTTCTAAATATTATTTGTAATGAAACATTGGTTGATCATGATAATGTTCATCGATGTAAACAACTTTTTTTTGTCAGGTCGCTCGATGACGGTCTAACGTCAACAATATTCTAATGTATTCCTTAATTTAATTTTAAACAAGAAAGTGTCTGTCAGTATATCAAACCGGCTCTTTAGAGTTTTATTTAGAAAATATGGCCAATAGAATGTTTTACACAAATGTATAATAAGCAATGTGACACTCCTTTCTATTAGATAAAAAATATGCAATAAGGTGTACAGTTATTACACTATTGCAATGTGTTAGTCAATAAAATACATCAATGTATAAATGAAACAAGTGTAATTAATATTTTATTTATCTAATTACAATTTTATTTTATTTTCAATCTACTTTTCGAATTTGGTAATTTATTCTTTGTTCCATTTTTCGTTTATTGTCCAAAAAAAATTAATGAAAAATTATATGATACACACAAAAAGTTTAGACTTACAAGTAGACGTTCAGGCAGTTAGCAGTCACTCACTCACTCATTCGAGTGACTAGCAAGATTTATTTTGAGAATCTCTCTCAAACAGCGAGCATCTGACAGAGCATTGTTTATTTGTGACTTTGGTATTATGATAACTTCTGGTACTTTCAACACATCGGTAATGTATTTTAATCTAAACGATGCATTTATTATATACACATTTGGTGGAACTGTCGACCTACTTGTTGGCAAACAAACAATGCGTATCCCGGAATGTCAACTGAATCACAACAACTGTTTACTCAGGTCGACGTTGCGCTTTATTAGTAGTGTTAAAGCTTATTCATGAGCACGGGCATAGCTATGGGGAGCAGTGGGAGCAAACTGCTCCAGGCGCCCGAGTAGAGGGGGCGCAAAATTGGAAGCTCAATAAATATGTTGTTAACATGTTTGTTTTTTGGGTAGCCTGAAAACCATGTTAATTTGATTTTTTCTACTTTGCGTTCGTTATAAACTCATAACGAAACCGCTTTCGGTGTCGTTATGAAAACACTAGATCACAAACTTCCAGTAACTTTTAGTTTTCCAAGATTGATGAAATTGACGTCAAGTGTCAAGTAAGGCTGACATCTGAATCGGTATTGGCTCGCCTCAATCGTATTTGTGATTTTACTACAACTACCAACTGTTGAAGAAAAAAATTACACTAGATTGTAAGATGACAACCGCAATTTTTTACATTTATGTAAAATTAATGTCGCAAAGTAGAAAGAATAGTATATAACACTCGTTTTATAAGACGCATTGGCGCATTCGTTCTTCTTCCGTAGATCGAATTGCAACTCGTCGTGCCCAAAACAACTCATGCGCCAATTTTTGTCTTATAAAACTTGTATCATAATATACTATTGTATTTCTAGAATAAAACCAGTTGCGTAACAAACTAGACATGGCCTACTGGAATATATTTAAAAAATAAGTCACAGGTAAAAATAAATAAAACACGCGGTTAAAAGCCAATAAGAAAATATATGAATGCCATTTTGAAAACAACCAAAAGAGCTATTAGCTAAAGAAGAAAGTCAGCATGTGCAGCAGAACACACCAAAACTTTTATTTAAATATTAGTTTAAAGAATATCTAAAAGTATTGTAAAGATTATTCCATACAGTCTGGATACATTACAGGTTTCCGTGGACTCATTTCCTAAAATGAACCTAGCTATCTTACTGTAAGTTCATATCTTAGCATTATTGCACACTAGCTATTCATCTCCGTCTCCTCCACCTATATTAAGGGCGAACATTTCGGTCCTTTATTTGTATTTTGTATTACAAGCTTTGTGTTATAAACTGTGGACAATTTTGTACGCCCTCAACTATACTCTCACGTATCCGTTAACACACTTTCGTTTTATGTGTTCGTATAACACGGTTATGAATAAGAACAATAAGTACCTGCAGGGAGAGGTTTTACGGCTACGCCATAAAGATAACTTGTGTCTAGCGACGGCCTCGAAAGTGGCGGACATGTTGAAATTGGCTTAGATATAATAAATTTCTACTGCCACAGTCGGTTATACCAGAAAGGTCGCTCTTGTGTGCTATAAGGCAGAAATCAGACAGCACACTTTATGATTTATTCTAGCTAAATATAATAGAATGTTTAATAATAAATTTTGATAAAAAATATTTACTGGATTATACGGCACAAGCCGCTGGCATGGAGGTTTGCCAAAGAACTCGTGAATATTATTATAATATTTTTCTGTTCAGCAACTACTTTCTCGTATGTCAAAACATACCCGTAATCTGGAGCGAATCAAACGTAATATATTCTCTTAATTCAGCTTCTCACATATTTGTATGAACATCATGATTAGCTACCACGTTTACAAACATTAATATAGTTATTAAGAATTACAAGGTAGCATTATATTGCAAGGCCAAGAATTTGTTATCAAATCTCCTTTCCTTGTGCTTTTTATTGCTGCCGTCGTTGTGCATAACTGTCTCTTTACAGCCTGCCATCAATTCTGGTCCTGGGCAGTTTCTAAGTACGATAATGCTGCCGCACTTTTAAAGTAGTCATGCCTACGTAATTTTGACGTACCCCTTCGGGAATTGGTGACGCGTGCAGCTCACAGCCGCGACGCCTACACTGCGCTATTAAATGTGTGCCTGGATATGAAAAACGACCAGTTGTCTGAACTTGAGTTATAAGTGTTTTTGGATAGAATAAGTTATGACAAAGGTGCTCCAATATTTTAAACCGATTACCATAAAGGGAAATAAAAAAAATAATAATAATTAAGTTGCTGATGCAAATACTAAACTTTTGCGCTATGACGCTTCAAACTTTTGCAAAGTTTAAAAGTTAATAACTGCGCGCATATTTGCAAGTTACGTCGACTTTAACATACTTGTAATAATATCGATATTAGTTTTGAAGATTTTTAGTAAAATTTATTACCTATTTCATTATTTCGTTTAAGTTTTATAAGATTTTAATCTATAGCGGCATGGGCCTGGGGGGTACAAAATACTTTACCCTAGGTAACGACCGTACAAATTTAAATTTTTTTGCGAGGTTTGGAAAAGTTTGCGATTTTTCTATTGATTCATGCATTGTCACCGGAAAGAAACCCACATGCAAAATTTCAACCCGAATAGACAAATTTTCAAAATGTACAACATTTTTGCAAGTTTTGGAAGTGTTTCCAGTTTATTGATTCCAGTGTATTGGCAGTTATTGATTCATGCATTGTCACCAGAAATCTGTCCATATGCAAAATTTCAACTCGATTGCACTCCGGGAAGTAGGTAAAATATGCTAATGCGCAAGAGCGTAGCGTGATATCGACAAGTCGTCCCAAACAAAAACGCATTATTTCATGCGTTTCCAACCGCAGACGGGTTTCAGACGAACAGATCTGTTAAAACACAATAAGGAGACTAATTACCGAATAAAACAAAAATGTGTATTTTGAACTAGTCTATATTATGTAAACTGATTTGGCGTGTTTTTTCTCACCATTTCACATGCGAAAAAGTGCGTTCTTAGTTGCTTATAGAAAATTTGGAGAAGCCCTTTCGGGCGCGCGAAGCGCGGCCGTCGCCCTAAATGGACCATTCTACGTTGCGTGAGCTTTTGAAATCGACGCAAAAAGGCCTCTAGGGCGTTTTTGCTTAAAAATTTTCCAAAAAGCGATCGATTTTGGTGAACACGCCTCAACATTCCAACAGCAGTTTATTACGCGTCGTCATGGTTGCCAGATAAGAAACGTCAAAAGCGTAGACATAACCTGCAATATGTTGATTATTATCTTCACACAACGTCCGTTCCAAATAACCTCTGAGAAACCTATAACGTATGTTCTACGTATATGAATAATTAAGAATTCGCATTTGTCTTTATTACGTACGTATGAAACCTACTACGTATGCATACAAGCATAATATGGTATGATTTTACAAATTATAGCAGAGATATCGGAAATTCATTGGTGAGTTTGGGTAAGTTTTCCTACGTGTTACAGCCACTGAACTCAATAATACGTCCGACCTTATGTCATTTTTCCTATGAGCCGAGCTGTGGTTACTTATTTAACGTATAATGTACCCGGGTAAAGTGTAGTACGGTATGCCGTGGCTACCATTTCAATCGATCGATAAATTGCCCACAAAATGCATTTCTACAAGATTCGGACGTTTTAGCCGATTAGTCGACAGATGGCCCTACCAGCGCTATTAAACGTCAGCCGTACATAACCTCTGCATAACCTAACATATTTATGTTTATAAATATGGATTCACTTTGCCGACTTTGCCAATACAAATGGCATATCGTAAGTTTATTACATGTTATTATGAAGGTTTGTTTACGGTAATCCACATTTATTAAATATTTTTAGCATACATACACACACAAGTCATTCTCCCGTGACCGAATGCAAACAATATAGATGTATTAGAGACAACAAAAGGTAATGGAAATAGCTACATGTCAATATCAATACAATAAAGTAATTGTTAGTGAAACCAAGTTTAACATGAGAAGAACACGATGTAAAATTTTGCCGCAATGAGAAGGAAGAAATCTGAAAACGGATAACGTTGGAAAAGTTCAAGTAGTGTGATTGGGAATTGATAGCAGGCCAAAAAACAAGCTTACAAAGACTACGAATGTTGTCCTTAGTATGATTTTTCTTCTAACGGTGATCACTCACACGAAACAAAACAGGATGCTTGCTTTACGTAAAACCTTTTGAAGATTCATCACATAAAAGAATTTTTTACAATTTTTTATCAACATTATTGTGGAATTTATTATTATAATAAACCTTTGTGGATCTATACGTTTCCGGTATTGTGATCACAGGTAACCCTGAATAGTAATTTAATTCATATTTCTTTAGGTTAACTTTACGTCTGTGACAAAGCTTACTATACAATTTGCATTGTCAAATGGACATTCCATAAAAACTTTGAAGACAGGAAGAAGATTATTCTAATGCTAATTATCTCAACGTTTATTCAGTGTCTTCCTCAAGTAATTTCCAACAAAAAAGTTAAATCAACACGGATTTAATTCGGAAGAGTTATCGAGGTGCTATTTATCGTAGAAAGTATTCAAAAGTGTGTGCATTCCTCAATCGTAAGCCAATGTGACCCTTAATGTGATTTTCAATTTCATTGAAATATCCGTACTATTCATACTACAAAAGCGGACAGTTATTTACCTCATCCCGCGTTTGCACATGGTGAGCAACATTTTTTAGGGCTAAAAGGCTGGACTTCTATGTAGGAATAATCGAAATGTATTTAGGGGTAGGTCAAATTAATAGGCACACGAGACAAAGAAAAATTTAATTTTGTAAATATTTCCCTTTTTTCTTATTTTGTTTTCTGTAATATGTATATATTTATGTATACAATACTGTGCAATAATAAATTATCGTATATGTTTTTGCAACAAATATTATTGTACAAATATATATGACTGTTTTCTGTAACGGAACATATTTTTATTTTTAGCCTTGATCATATTTTTTACAAATTATTTATCGCTTCACACATCATTGGTTATTTCATTATTTATTACTTCACTGGTATATTTTTCTTTTGTTTTACAATGATTAAGTTACAATAAAGTATGGTTACATAATATACCTAATACAAGATTTGAATTATTATTATCTCTATTATTATCTATTATTCTTATTTTAGATAATAGGTTTGCTCGAGCAGCATCAAAATAATTATATAAAACACTTATTTTTACTCTTGCGCATGCGCAATGGGGGTTCTGCCTTTACAAAATCTCCATTGCGCATGCTTAGCAATTAGGAATAACTAATTGTTTTTAACTGATGGGCAAACAAACCAATTATACATATTACAGGTTCTAAATATATCTAGAATGTTATAAATCTACAATTCCAATATGTTGGTACTTGGTATAAATAATGTTCAATCAATCTGTAGGGTGTATCAAAAAAACCTTTTTTGGAAAATCAAAATTGCAAGTTAATATAAGTTGTCTCTATGAACCCACTTAGGTATAACATCAAAAATATTGTCCTAATTAAGAAAAAATATCACCCTCAAGAGGCCTAAAGTTTATAGTTTTTGTCAATAAATGTGCTTTTTTATAGTAGGGGTAAAGTATCTGTCCTGATGAAAAATGTTAACAATAGGTTGTGAAATAATAGTAATGAAATATTACTCTAATGCAATGGGTCTTCCGCACTTGGCATAAAATTGAATAATTTTAACAAATAATGGTTATTTTTGTAAATAAGCTCAATGGTGCTGGGAAAAAATATACAAGTTCATAAAAAGTAGTTTCTATGGTCCTATGTATACAACAAAAAAATCACCTAAGAAAAAATAATCAGGTCTTCTGCGAGGGGTCTATAATTTTTTCATGTTTCTAAATTTTTATTTAGATTTTATTTTTAAAAAAATCGGTTTATAGTCGTAATTTGCATGGATTATAAAAATATCATTTTTTTTAAATTACTCAATTTTATGCAATTTAAGTAGGTTGTATTAGAATTATATATGTTTATACTTTTATTTCACAACCTACTATTGTTAAAATTATTCAACTTGAAAAAGTTTTTTTTTTTTCACTTGCCTGAGTTTTTTTTAATTAAGGCAACTTTTTTGGTGGTTATTATGAGGCCATAAAAATAACTACATCATCTTGAAAATTTGATTTTGCAAAAGAAGTCTTTTTTGTAGATACCCACTGTCTATGCGGTCTATCGATTCCTGCGATCTATCGATTCCTGCAATCTACCGATTCACTAATCTACCCAATAGGCGGTCTATAGGTCCACTAGTCTATATTAAGTATTTTGATTTGGCGTGTTTTTTCTCACCATTTCACGTTCGAAAAAGTGCGTTCTTAGTTGCTTATAGAAAATTTGGAGAAGCCTTTTCGGGCGCGCGAAGCGCGGCCGTCGCCCTAAATGGACAATTCTACGTTGCGTGAGCTTTTGAAATCGACGCAAAAAGGCCTCTAGGGCGTTTTTGCTTCAAAATTTTCCAAAAAGCGAGCGTTTTTGGTGAACACACCTCAACATTCCAACAGCAGTTTATTACGCGTCGTCATGGTTGCCAGCTAAGAAACGTCAAAAGCGCAGACATAACCTGCAATTTGTTGATTATTATCTTCGGAGGTTAAGACCACAACGTCCGTTCCAAAAAACCTCTGAGATACCTATAACGTATGTTCTACGTATATGAATAATTAAGAATTCGCATTTATCTTTATTACGTTTTATTACGTTTTTTATTACGTACGAATGAAACCTACTACGTATAATATAGTATGATTCTACAAATTATAGCAGAGATATCATTCATTGGTGAGTTTGGGTAAGTTTTCCTACGTGTTACAGCCACTGAACTCAATAATACGTCCGACCTTATGTCATTTTTCCTATGACCCGAGCTGTGGTTACTTATTTAACGTATAATGTACCCGGGTAAAGTGTAGTACGGTATGTCGTGGCTACCATTTCATTCGATCGATAAATTGTCCACAAAATGCATTTCTACAAGAATTCGGACGTTTCACCCGATTAGTCGACAGATGGCGCTACCAGCGCTATTAAACGTCAGCCGTACATAACCTCTGCATAATCTAACATATTTATGTTTATAAATATGGACTCACTTTGCCGACTTTGCCAATACAAATGGCATATCGTAAGTTTGTTACATGTTATTATGAAGGTTTGTTTACGGTAGTCCACAATTATTAAATATTTTTAGCATACATACACAAGTAATTCTACCGTGACCGAATGCAAACAATATAGATGTATTAGAGACAACAAAAGGTATGTATGTAGGTTTTAGAGGCTGGGAAGGCCCAAAGCACCTAGGCCCCACTGGACCCTTTGTGCAAACCTCTTATGCTCACTCTGGACTCGTAAGCCATCCCAGGCTCTGGGCAAAGGCTACGAGGCACGGTAGAGGAGCATTACGAATACTGTCCATGGTAGGCCATGGGTCCCCGAGAGCACTTACCCTATGGTCTTCTAGGGCGGGGCATTCGCACAGTATGTGTCTTACCGTCTCATCTTCCTGCGAACAGGCTCGGCAGGTGGACGTGTCAGTCAGTCGCATATTGAACATATGCTTCCGTACTTTACAGTGACCAGTGAGTAGTCCAGTAATAAGCCGGAGCTTACCTCTGGTCAGTTCAGAGAATTTCCTGGCTAACGTTGTGGATGGATACCTGAGAGTCTCCTTGGCCAACGAACAGCCTGGCGTGGTGTCCCACCTGTGAGTGAAACTGCTGTGGGTAATGTCCTTCACCATGTTCCTTAGGGCAGTATTTGAGGGAAGGATGATGGGTTCCGGTGCAATGGCTGTGTGACCAGCAGCTCTTCGTGCTAATCTGTCAGCGCACCGATTGCCTCCATTGTTTTTAGAGTGCCCTTTTATCCAGCTGATGGTGATGGTATTTCTCCTGGTAGCCTCCACCAGGGAGTTGTGGCAGTCCAGTACGAGCCCCGATGTGAAACGACACCGTTCAAGGGCCAGGATGGACTGTCTACTGTCAGTGAATATCACTATGTTTTTGCCTGACTTGTTAGATTGACTAATGATGTCTGAGGCTGTTTTGATGGCGAAAAGTTCCGCCTGTGTGACAGAAGGGAATTTACCAAGCGGGATCGACCGGCGAGCCTGGAAGTCGTGCGAGAAGATACCAGCGCCTGTACCGTTCGGTCTTTTAGAGCCATCCGTGTAGATCTTTAGGCTTCTACTGAGATCAGCCTCAAGGGCTGTGTTGTGGGTCAGATATGGTTTCCTGAAAACATAGTGGGGTGGGATGTAATCTGTAGGACACTCCAAAAAGGGCTTACCCTTGGCGACCTTCCTCCATAGTTCGATCCTCTTGCCACCAACATGTCTGTCCCAGGAGTACCCCACTGTGCGGAGTCTGGATAAAGTTGCTAGGGCCACTTCTTCTACGAAGATGTCAAGGGGTGGCAGGTACAGCATGTTTTCCATCGCTACAGTAGGGGTTGAATTCATTGCGCCCGTGACGCTTAGGCAAGCCATTCTTTGAATGCGATTCAGTTTGGTGATCGTGGAGGCCAGCTTGACTCTGGGCCACCATGCCACCGCTCCGTATGTGAGCATGGGTCTGATAACTGCCGTGTAGATCCAGAGCGTGAGCTTAGGTGAGAGGCCCCATGTACGTCCCATGGCTCTCCTACACTGACCGAAAGCAATGCATGCCTTTTTAACTCTATTGGTTAAATGGTTATTCCATAGCAGCTTTCTGTCAAAGGTAATACCAAGGTATTTTACTTCATCAGACAGCCGCAGTGTTGTATTACAGAGCTTTGGCAGCCTGAAGTTTCCGGGATTCCGGTTTCTCGTGAAGAGCACCATCTCTGTCTTGGCCGGGTTGACCGACAGAGAGTGTTCTGCGCACCATGTTTTGACAGCATTGAGTGCTCCCTGCATCCTATCGGAGAGGGTGTCAAAGTGATTGCCTCTTACGAGGATGACGAGGTCGTCAGCATAGCCAGTTGTGTGGTAGTGAAGATCGTGGAGCCGTCGGAGAAGGCTGTCCAGCGTGAGATTCCACAGTAGTGGAGAAAGAACTCCGCCCTGTGGGCAACCACCCGCAACCTTCCCCCGGAGAGTGGCCTCGCCCACTCTTAGATTCACTACGCGCTGTCTAAGCATACAATTGATCCAACCTCTTACCACAACCGGTACCCCACGCGCGGAGAGGGCTCCGTTGATGCTTCTGAAGGTTGTGCGGTCGAAAGCTCCTTCGATATCAATGAATACGCCCAGGGTTGACTGCTTAGCGTCAAAAGATCTTTCGATATAGCTGACAACGCTGTGCAGCGCTGTGTCCGTGGATCTGCCCTGGGTGTACGCATGCTGTTGTGGGTGCAGTGGCTCTGTAATGAGCGCAGTGTCCCTGATGAATCGATCGCACAGTCTCTCTATGGACTTCACGAAGAAGGATGAAAGACTGATTGGACGGTAAGACCTTGGAATGGAGTAATCCTGTCTGCCTGGCTTGGGGATGAAGGTGACCGTAACCTCCCGCCAGCGTACAGGGATGTACTGGAGTGCAAGGCACGCCTGGAAGAGACCTTCCAGGTGCGGTGCGATCATATCCAGACCCCACAGGAGTAGGGCAGGGATGACTCCGTCAGGTCCTGGTGACTTGAATGGCGAGAAACTTTTGATTGCCCACCTGATTCTGTCCAGTTTGCTGATCTGAGAAGCAATCAGCCAATCCTCCTCGGTCGGAGTATTCCCATCCTCCTCTCGAACAGAGGTGGAGGTAGGGGAAGCTGCTACTGAACCTGGAAAGTGAATATCCATTAGTAGTTGTAAGCTTTCGGAGGGGTTGTTGGTATAGCTCCCATCGCCCCTTCGTAGTATTCCTATCTCTCGTTTGGGACCGGCAGAGATGAGTTTTTTTAACCGAGAGACCTCGGTGACGCTCTCGACATCCTCACAAAAGCTCCGCCATGACTTCCTCTGTCGTTGACGGATTGTGTGTTTGTACGTCGAGAGGTTGACCTTGTAGGAGGTCCAGTCCTCGTTGGTCTTAGAGCGTTTAGCTTTATTGTACGCCCTTCTGGTCTGGGCCCTAAGGAGTGCAAGCTCCGGGCACCACCATGGAGTGGCGTGCCCGGGCCCGGCCACCTTCCTTAACGGACAGGCCCTCTTGTATGACCATATGAGGGCGTTGCTAATGGAGGATGAATATTGCTCCAGTTGTTTGATGTCCTGGGGACAAGATATAGTTAGATTGTGCAACTCACCAGAAAGGTGTCCACGGTAGGTGTTGACATCGGTCCTTCTGGCGTCCCTCGCCAATCTATGACTAACCTTGCATGAGCCAAGGTCAAAGGTAATCCATCTGTGGTCGGACATGGAAACCTCTTCCGACACTGCCCAGTTTTGGACTAAATGTGAGATGCCTGGGGTGGTTAGTGTGATGTCAATCACAGTCTGGCTCCGTGCATTCACGAATGTAGGAGTCGTGCCCAGATTAGCTATCTCTAGGTTACTGCTGGAAATGAAATCGAGCAGCCTGATGCCTCTGTAATTGTCCGCGATGCTCCCCCAGGATGTGGAGTGTGCATTAGCATCGCAGGCAATCACGAGCTGCCAGCCCTTGAGGGCGCAGGTTTCCACCAGACTGATCATACCTCGCGATGGTGGGAGGTCCTCGATCGGGAGGTACACAGAAGCCAGCACTAGGTCCTGGGGTCTGCCATCCTCTGACCAATGCAGCCTAACGGTGGTTGTATCTCCATCTGTGTGCTGCGGGAGCAGGTGGGCGTTGAACTGCCTCGGAACATAGATGGCTGTCCTGGGTCTGATGTGTCCGTCGCAACTAAAAATAGAGCCGGTAAGTCCACTAAGACCCAGAACCTTGGACCTTGCAGTCCAAGGCTCCTGGATCAGAGCTATGGTATTCTTCATCATGTCGAGGTGCCTGCATAAAGTAGCCGACGCTGCACGACTATGATGGAGGTTACACTGTACTGCCCTCAAGGTGCCGTCCCTCCTTGGGGTACCTCCGTTGAAAGTTTGCCTCACTTTGACGGTTAGGCCTGCTGCTCAGAAGGGTCTGCTGGGCTCGGAGTCGGTGACTCAACGTAGTCAATGGGCGCATCCAACTGTGATGTGGTGGCCTCCTTTGGGGCATCGACAGAGGGGGCGTCAAGCCTGGAACTGGGTCCGGCGACGGAGGACTCTAAGGTGTCCATTTCTGTCGGTGTATTGACTGTCGCCACAGTTGTAGGTGTGGCACAGGAATCAGCAGCTGGCGCTGTGTTGTCAGCCGTGGTATCGGGATCTTGCCACCTAGAAACACGGGCTCTGAGTGGCTTTAGTAGAAACCAAAGCTTACCTTCATTTGCCCTTAGCCAGTCGGTGTCCTTTTTCCCCACTCCGAAAACCAGGAGTCGGCCATCTGGCTTCTCCTCGTAGTGGAAGAGGCACCAACCGGGAATGTCCAGGTGTGTGTTCTGTACGGCGATGCCCCGTATCAGAAGTTCCAAGGAGGTGAATTTGGCAATGCCGGAACTTAGCGGAGCCCAGATTTGAACTCTGGACAGCCTCGGCAAGTCGTCCTCCTTGACTATTCTGAGGGTGACTCCCTCTAAAGGTCCACAGTTGTGGAGGTTGGTCTTCAGCCACTCCAGCGAGTCCGAGCATTCGCAGTGGATTCGCATCATCTCGCCCCTGAAATTAATCGTGGCGAAATGTGGTATGAAGTTGGGCGCCGGCTTCATGACTTCTTGGAACACTAAGTCCAGAAGGTCAGCCTTGAGGATGGCGTAGTCAGACTCCTTGAGCTTGCCCAAGGAGTTGCTGCCGTCTATGATAGCTACTCGGAGGTGGCTGGTAGTCGCCTCCTTGTAGAAAAATCGGCTAACGTTAGCCGCAGTACCTTGCCTGGCCCATTTATTGATCCTTGGGGAAGGATCGGTGGACGCAACGGGTCGTGGTCGCTTGGACGTGGTATCCCTCGCCGTCCTGGAACCGGTCAGACTCTCGCCACCGTGGTGAGCGGGTCTTCCGTAGTTACCAGGACGTCGAGGTTCGTTTCGACGTTCCTGTCGCAGGTTGCCCTTGGGCCTCGGTCCTGTGTGGGACTTGTTGGTCCACGTCGTGCTCGAACGGGATTGTCCCGGAGCAGGTTGGCCACTTTGGCCGGACGTCGAGGTAGAGGGCCGTGCTGGGGCGGTGTCGGTCTTACTGGCCGCATCCTGACGCCTCCTTGCATCGGGCCAGGGACGGCGGCGACGGTTCCTCTTGGGGCGCACTTGAGTGAATTCACCCTCGTCGCGGCTCCCAGTGGCCGGTCGCCCATCCTCCCTAGGCGTTACCGCGCCGGAATCGGCGCTCATCCCGGCGGTCTCCGCTCCAAAAGATGGTACCGGAAAAACACGCGGTAAAAAGTAGGGTTAGGTTTTTTCGAAAGCGGAAAAATTGAGTAATAAACTCACCTAAAGCCCCAAAGATTGTGTTAACACACAGATAAACACACTAGCAGTGGTAAGGGGTTCGCACAAGTAGCTAAAACGCTGAAACACACGAAAAATTCGCGGAGCGATTTGGCGCGCGTGCGGACTGTCCGAGCTTCACAACAAAAGGTAATGGACATAGCTACATGTGAATATCATTACAATAAAGCAATTGTTAGTGAAGCCAAGTGTAACATGAGAAGAACACGATGTAAAATTTTGCCGCAATGAGAAGGAAGAATTCTGAAAACGGATAATGTTGAAAAATTTCAAGTAGTATGATTGGGAATTGATAGCAGGCCAGAAAACAAGCCTACAAAGACTAGGAATGTTGTCCTTGGCATGATTTTTCTTCTAACGGTAATCACTCACACGAAACAAAACATGATGCTTGCTTTACGTAAAAGCTTTTGAAGATTCATCATATAAAAGAATTTGAAGAAAACGAACAATTTTTTATCAACATTATTGTGGAATTTATTATTATAATAAACCTTTATGGATCTATACGTTTCCGGTATTGTGATCACAGGTAACCCTGAATAGTAATTTAATTCACATTTCTTTAGGTTAACTTTACGTCTGTGACAAAGCTTACTATACGATTTAAATTGTCAAATGGACATTCCATGAAAAACTTTGACGACAGGAAGAACATTTTTCTAATGATAATTATCTCAACGTTTATTCAGTGTCTTCCTCAAGTAATTTCCATCAAAAACGTTAAATCAACACGGATGTAATTCGGAAGAGTTATTCAGGTGCTATTTATCGTAGAAAGAATTCAAAAGTGTGTGCATTCCTCAATCGTAAGCCAATGTGACCTTTTATGTGATTTTAAATTTCATTGAAACATCCGTACTATTCATACTGCAAAAGCAGACAGTTTGGATTTACTTTAGCACATGGTGAGCAACATTTTTAGGGCTAAAAGGCTGGACTTCTATGTAGGAATTATCGAAACGTATTTAGGGGTAGGTCAAATTAATAGGCACACGAGACAAAGAAAAATTTAAATTAGTAAATATTCCCCTTTTTTCTTATTTTGTTTTCTGTAATATGTATATATTTATGTATACAATGCTGTGCAATAATAAATTATCATATATCATCATATTTATCTTTGCAACAAATATTGTTGTACAAATATATATGAATGTTCTCTGTAACGGAACATCTTTTTATTTTTAGCCTTGATCATATTTTTTACAAATTATTTATCGCTTCACACATCATTGGTTATTTCATTATTTATCACTACACTGGTATATTTTTCTTTTGTTTGTACTATGATTAAGTTACAATAAAGTATGTCTACATAATATACCTAATACAAGGTTTGAATTATTATTATCTCTATTATTATCTATTATTCTTATTTTACATAATAGGTTTGCTCGAGCAGCATCAAAATAATTATACAAAGCACTTATTTTTACTCTTGCGTGTGCGCAATGGGGGTCTGCTTTTACAAAATCTCCATTGCGCATGCTTAGCAATTAAGAATAACTAATTGTTTTTACTGATGGGCAAACAAACCAATTATACATATTACAGGTTTTAAATATATTTAGAATGTTATAAATCTACAATTCCAATATGTAGGTATAAATAATGCCCAACCAATCTGTAGGGTGTATCAGAACAACCTTTTTTGGAAAATCAAAATTTCAAGTTAATATAAGTTGTCTCTATGAACCCACTTAGGTAGAACATCAAAAATATTGTCCCATATAAGAAAAAATATATCACCCTCAAGTGGCCTAAAATTTATAATTTTTTTTGTAGTAGGGGTAAAGTATTTTTCCAGTTGAAAATTTTTAACAATAGGTTGTGAAATAATAGTATAAAAATATTACTCTAATGCAACATTTGGGTCTTCCGCACTTGGCATAAAATGGAGTAATTTTAACAAATTATTATGGTTATTTTTGTAAATAAGGCCAATGGTGCTGGGAAACAAATATACAAGTTGATAAAAAGTTGTTCTATGGTCCTATGTATACAACAAAAAAATAGCCTAAATAAAAAACAATCTAGGTCTTCTGCAAGGGGTCTATAATTTTTTCATGTTTCTAAATTTTTATTTAGATCAGATGTGTGTTTCTTGAAAAAAAAATCGGTTTATCGTCGTAAAAAAATTATTTATTTTTTTTAAATTACTTAATTTTATGCAATTTAAGCAGGTTGTATTAAAATTATATATGTTTATACTTTTATTTCACACCCTACTATTGTTAAAATTATTCAACATGAAATAAAGTTTTTTTTTTCACTTGCTGGAGATCTTTTTTTTAATTAAGGCAACTTTTTTGGTTGTTAATATGAGGCCATAAAAATAACTTTACATCAACTTGAAATTTAGATTTTGAAAAAGAAGTCTTTATTGTTCATACCCACTGTCTATGCGGTCTATCGATTCCTGCGATCTACCGATTCACTGATCTACCCAATAGGCGGTCTATAGGGCCACTAGTTTAACGTTATTTGCGATTATCTGCGTAACTAGAAACAGACAACGGCCCCTTTTCTCATCCACGCACACAAATCTACTGAATGACCAATGGAATGGTATCGGACGATTATACCTTTTCTGACGAAGCCCCGACTTCTCCTTGATATGAGGAAAGCCTTTGGACGTTCATTTTAACATAATTTTTGTTGGATATTTGAGTTTTTCGTTACGCGTTACTTTATAAGAGCACTTGTCATCTCAATAAAGAATTGCACATAACTTTTTGCTACAACCTCATAGCAAAACAAACTGTTTGAAATTCCAAAAGCGCATAAAATTTTGCATCCAATAATGGTATTGGGAAGGTGCTACACCTAATGTCACCTACCCGCGTACGACTACAACGCAAGAAATTGGCGCGCCGTTCGACTAAGATGTGCTATTAATGACCATAACTCACGCTAAAATTATTGCATAACTTCTCCAAGTACGTCAAATTATAGGCAATTAAATGTACTGTTTACCGTTAAATGCTCGGAGTTTTGCTCCAGGGGGAACAACCTTTAAATGACCATAATGTCTGTACGCAACCGCCAGTATTCATATATCGTTTGGTTGATGCAGGAAGATGGTCATAACTAGAGTGCGGATTCTAAGCATTTTGCTTGGACAGTTTTAATGTAAGCTGTTTAAAAAGCTTAAAGATCTCCACGAATTAGGAAAAAATAAAACGTTTAGAGCTATTTTTGTTTTGCTTATTTTGCTTTTTTTCCGAATTTTGCATATATATGCTTATTTTGCCATATCCGTGCTTATTTTAACTTTTTACGGTTCTTTTAGCTGTTTATACACGTTTTTAGCGAGTTGGTGCAACGGTGGCAAAAACAAAAACAAACCGAACAGACCCGATCACTACCGTATACACGCCGAGTGGCTCAAAACCAATAACAAGACTATTGCTCGATTTGTGCAGGACAGTTTAAGTGAATTATTTCTCCCACATCGTGTGCCATCAGATAAGATAATTTTAATGGTAACTGATGCAGCTCCATAAATGTGTAAAGCAGCAAGAACTCTTAAAGTATTCTATCAAAATTTAATTCACGTTACCTGCCTGGCACATGCATTCTCACGTGTCGCGGAAACTATTAGATTGCTATTAGATTGCTTTTTAACAAGTTAGTAGCAAACGGTAAAAAAATATTTGTTAAAGCACCCCTTAGAGTGCAAGATTTTAAAAATCGCTATCCTGATACGCCTCTACCTCCAGAACCCATTCTAACTAGATGGGGAACCTGGTTAGAAGCTGCACTTTATTATCAAGAGCATTTTGAACACTTTAAAACTTTTATCTTTGAGCTGGATGAAAACGCAGAATCGATTAATAAATGTAAAATAATTTTAGAAGACCCAACTCTTTTTCAAAATTTAGGTTTTCTAAAAGTTCATTATTCGTATGTTAGGTCCACTATTACAGAACTTGAAAAACAAAATATGCCACTGACCGATTCCGTGAAATTAGTAAATACTTTTGTAGAAAGTACAAAGGCTGTGGATGGTCCTATCGGTGAAAGAGTTAAAAAAATAGAAAAGTATTAACTAAAAATGTTGGCTATACACTTCTTAGCAAAATCTCCTTTGTATTGACAGGTGCTTTTTTTCAAAGAAGATTTTATCATTGGTGTCCCTATGAATATTTTTAAGTTTGCTCCAATCACTTCTGTGGACGTGAAGAGGAGCTTTTCAATCTATAAAACTATATTGACAGATAGGAGGAAAAAATTCAATACACAAAATTTAGAGCAATGTTTAGTGGTAAACTGTTTTAACAAACAAATTGCCGACAATAAGTAAATTTTATTGTGTTGCTTTATTATTCTCGTAAGATAGGTTATTCTTGTAGTGAAATATTACACATATTGTAATATTGAAATATTATCTGAATACATTTTTATTTTTCTTGTGGTTTGTATGTAATATACATAGCGAATATATTTGTTTTCCTCTTTTAATAAAATGTATGACGTTTTCCTATTGTGTGTAGTTTATTTCTATTGTTAAGTAGCAATTGCTTGGGTTATTCAAAGCATTTTCCGTGTTTATTTTAGGCGCTTATTTTCCAAAAATAAATGCTTATAATTCCGCAGTCTACTTATAACGCATTTTTTGTGCTTTTTCTATCATTTTTCGTGCTTATTTTAAGCGCTTATTTTCCAAAAATAAATGCTTATAATTCCGCAGTCTAGTCATAACTTTTGCAAATTTTATTGCAATACTTTCTGTCGTATATCAAATTTGCAGATAATTAAAACGGCTTCTCACCTTTCGCCGCACGGAGTTTTGACCCATGGCGAACAACCCTTAAATGACGATAAAGCCCGTCCCCGCCGGCAATCATATGTCGGTTGGTTGTTGCAGGAAAATGATTATAGCTTTTGCAAATATTCTTGCATAACTTTCTGTCGTATATCAAATTGTACGTAATTAAAAGGGCTCCTCATGTTTCGCCGCTCGGAGTTTTGCTCCACGGGAAACAACCCTTAAATTACGATAATGTCATTACGCAACCGTCCCCGCCGGCAATCATATGTCGGTTGGTTGTTGCAGGAAAATGATTATAGCTTTTGCAAATATTCTTGCATAACTTTCTGTCGTATATCAAATTGTAGGTAATTGGAAATACTACAATATTAATAAGTCCAGCCTACAGTTAATAAAATCATATCTTAGCGATCGGAATCAATATGTTAAAATTGGAAATAACATGTCAACAAAACAACAATGTATATGTGGAGTCCCACAGGGTTCTGTTCTGGGCCCGATTTTGTTTCTAATCTTCATAAACGACATTCAGAATGCAAGCGCTCTTTCAAAAATTGTTCTATTTGCTGATGACACAACAGTAGTCAATGGAGGAGATAACTACGAACTGCTTCTCCGAACGTTAGATGGAACCGACAATAACATGAAGGAATGGTTCTCCTCAAACAAACTGCATATCAATCTCGACAAGTGTATGTCCTTACTATTTACTCTGCGGCATCTTGAGAACTGTGATGACGGTGAGCGTGTCAGATTTCTGGGAGTCTTAATAGATTCTAAAGTAAAATGGGACAATCACGTTGATTTTGTCTCAAAGAAACTTGCAAAGGTAATATATTTCTTCAGAATACTGAGAGAAACAGTTTCACAAGAATTTCTAGTGGTTGCCTACTTTGCATTGTTTCATTCTATTATGACATATGCAATATTTAATTGGGGACACAGTAGCCACTCCAACAAAATTCTTTCATTACAACGCCGCTGTATAAGAGTAATACGCGGTATAAATTATAGAGGTGATTGTCGGGATCACTTCAGGGATGTTAATATTCTAACTTTGCCATCGGTCTTTATGTTAGAGTGCTTGATGTGTGCGAAGATAAATTCAGCAACCTTGGCTCCAGTTGACTCATTTCACTCCTACTCCACACGGACAAATCACCAGTATCGCCAGCCTTTTCTGAGACTGCAGAAATCTCGTAATGGAGCCAATTATTGGGCTTTGAAATTTTTCAATGTTCTTCCGGCTGAAACTAGGGCTTACTCTCCAAAACTTTTTAAGTCAGTCATGAAAAGGCATTTATTACAGAAATGTGTGTATAATTTTGATGAAATTCCTAAATAGGAATTTTGCAGATCTAAATTTAGTTTAACTAATTTACATTGTTTTCTGTTTCTTTCTTTGACTGGTGTAAACATTTATATGTATATAACACCAATAAAGATTATTATCATATGTCGGTTGGTTGATCAAGAAATTTGTTTATAACTTTTGCAGATATTGTTGCATAACTTTCTATCATATGTCAAATTGTAGGTAATTAAAAGAGCTTCTCACCGTTCTCCGTTCGGAGATTTACTCCACGGCAAACAACCCTTAAATAACGAAAATGTCCAAATGTACAGAACCAGTACGAGAGGCAATCATATATCAAGTGGCTGCTGCAGAAAAATTTTTATACCTTTTGTCAATATAGGTGCATAACTTACTACCATATACCAAATTGTAGGTATTTAAAAGGGTTTCTCACCTGTTCTCGTTCGGAGTTTTACCCTATGATAAACGACCTTTCAATGACGATAATGTCCGTACGGAACCAGTACGACAGGCAATTATATATCAAATGGCTGCTGCAGAAAAATGTTTATAACGTTTGTAAATATTGTTGCATAAGTTACTATCATATATCAAATCGCAGGTTATTAAGAGAGCTTCTCACCGTTTTCCGCTCGGAGTTTTACACCACGGCAAATAACCCTTAAAAGACGATTCTAACTCTTTTCGATGGCATAGTCCGTTTCCGCATGGCCTAAGTGTGTACTCTGTAATAGCTATCGTTCAGAAGTGAATATTTCTGCAATTTGTTTTATTACAGCTATCGGTTCCTTGATTTTGTTATTTTTTTAATATTGCTGAAGAACTGAATCGGACCTTGGTCTTTGTTGTGGAGTAACTGAGTCTGCTCCGGTTGCAACCTCGGTGGCCTTTTTCATTTCTCTGACATTTCTCCAGTTCGCCCGGCATTTTCCATTGTATGCTGTTTTCTGCGCGTCAACTGTTGGGCCATTTCTTCCACCTCGTCTGGATCCATCGGCTGCCGGTCGACAATCAGTCTACCGCCTCTTATAATTACATATTCCTTTCGTAGTTACAGCATAATTGGAGTGAGACGCTTCTCTTCTGCTGCAGCGTCCTTGTGTAAATCTTCTGATAAATAAACTTTTAATCCCGCTAAGCTTTTACGGTTTGCAAGCACCTCGAAGGCTTTTCTCGTGGCAAGAAACTTTACTAGGAGAGGTCTGGTCTTGTTTTCCATTTTCTACGCAATCTGATGATACGGTTGGCTGCAGTGGGTTCTGTTTTTACTTTTGAGTACTTTGTTTAGAAAGTTTAAACAGCATTTCTCTAACACTACCACGTTGTTTTCAGTTTCCTCCAAACCGTGTATTAGGTTATTCTTGGCTCTTCTTTCGTAATCGTGTTTCTCCCATTTAACATCATTTTCTTCGATTTCTTGTGTTTTTCTATGTTTAGATACAGTTGGTTGTTATTAGCTCTGATATCTTCTCGTAGACTATTTATATCGGTTCACATACTATTTTTAATATTTTTACTTTATCATACGCAGTATGTAAAGTATTGTAATCGTGCCGAAAAAAAATAGAGATTTTAGCGGAAGTAGGTGTTTTTGGGTCCCCTGAACATTTTTGACCAAGATCCAAAAAAATGTCTGTGTGTGTGTGTATGTGTGTGTGTAAACGATTTTTGTGGACACGATTCCGGAGAAACTACTGAAGGTATCGGAACGAAAGTTCATATTTAGAAGTTTCATGACCTAACTTAGAGCTGAAAAGCTTTTGGTTCACAAGGGTCCAAAGGAACTGGTAGTTTATTCTAAGCCTTTTTCAAGGATTTTGCAAATGAGCCGCCATTTCTGTAATTTCGTCAAAATAGTTAAATAATAAATTAAACTAGAGGAAATTTTGAATAATTTATGTTTATGACATTTTTTCGTAAAATTCATAGTTTAGCTGCAAGAGCAAATTCTATTTGATCGAGATCGGTCGCATCTGCATTAATAGGAAACTACATAGTAGCCAGGATTTTGACAAATATTTTTGTGTGCTGTCACCACAGAAATGTCTATGGCTGTCACACTCGAAAACAGCTGATTTCATCACAGGTTGGAGAACCGCTATGGAACGTTGCCGCTCTAGTGCGGCAATGTACAAAATACAAAATTCAAATAAAATAAGATCACCAATTTAATTGTTTGTTGATAAGAAATATCAACCCATTGTTATATCTAATTGTAAAAACGATAAATTGAGAAAATTGTAAATAAAGTATAGCGATGACTGTAGTTATATTTTAGTATGTTGGTACGGATGTGACATCTACAGTGTCATGAACGAATATAAATCTGCCAGAATTTGAATTAGCTTTTTAAACTTGACGTTTCGTAGAAGCGGTATTAACCTAATATTTCCTATACAGAAATATAACCATTTTTTATTTGCTTTAAATACTTCTCAAAAAGCAACACAAAAACGCTGATGTCACTCCTGTCGAAAACTACATAGCGGGACTCGCTTACATGCGACGGCGATGCTCCGCCATCGGTGACGCGCGGTCACGCGCCGCCTCACCGCTCGTCGTGCTATTCCGTACTTTCGGCACATGTGAGATAAATAACTATTATTCTGACGACTCGGTTATATATTCCCTCGGCCCGGCCGCTTCGCAAAAAGTTTCATGAACATTTTTGACCAAGATCCAAAAAAATGTCTGTGTGTGTGTGTATGTGTGTGTGTAAACGATTTTTGTGGACACGATTCCGGAGAAACTACTGAAGGTATCGGAACGAAAGTTCATATTTAGAAGTTTCATGACCTAACTTAGAGCTGAAAAGCTTTTGGTTCACAAGGGTCCAAAGGAACTGGTAGTTTATTCTAAGCCTTTTTCAAGGATTTTGCAAATGAGCCGCCATTTCTGTAATTTCGTCAAAATAGTTAAATAATAAATTAAACTAGAGGAAATTTTGAATAATTTATGTTTATGACATTTTTTCGTAAAATTCATAGTTTAGCTGCAAGAGCAAATTCTATTTGATCGAGATCGGTCGCATCTGCATTAATAGGAAACTACATAGTAGCCAGGATTTTGACAAATATTTTTGTGTGCTGTCACCACAGAAATGTCTATGGCTGTCACACTCGAAAACAGCTGATTTCATCACAGGTTGGAGAACCGCTATGGAACGTTGCCGCTCTAGTGCGGCAATGTACAAAATACAAAATTCAAATAAAATAAGATCACCAATTTAATTGTTTGTTGATAAGAAATATCAACCCATTGTTATATCTAATTGTAAAAACGATAAATTGAGAAAATTGTAAATAAAGTATAGCGATGACTGTAGTTATATTTTAGTATGTTGGTACGGATGTGACATCTACAGTGTCATGAACGAATATAAATCTGCCAGAATTTGAATTAGCTTTTTAAACTTGACGTTTCGTAGAAGCGGTATTAACCTAATATTTCCTATACAGAAATATAACCATTTTTTATTTGCTTTAAATACTTCTCAAAAAGCAACACAAAAACGCTGATGTCACTCCTGTCGAAAACTACATAGCGGGACTCGCTTACATGCGACGGCGATGCTCCGCCATCGGTGACGCGCGGTCACGCGCCGCATCACCGCTCGTCGTGCTATTCTGTACTTTCGGCACATGTGAGATAAATAACTATTATTCTGACGACTCGGTTATATATTCCCTCGGCCCGGCCGCTTCGCAAAAAGTTGTCCGTCACGAGGTGGTGTTTCGATGGTGATGTTTCGTAATGTAACGGAATTTAGTTTATTTTGACCGTGTCCGATCTTTTCCTTAATGTGATACCTTCATTGCAATGTAATAAATGTAATATGACCACAACATTTAAGTTTACGAGTAGTGCATTTAATTAAATATAAAATTACGTTTATAATAATATTAATAAACATGAAATTTGATAATATGATACGAAAATCTGATATTAAGATATTGCGTAATATCATGACACATTATTTAAATTTATTTTATCTAATACACATATTAATTGCGTAAGTAAATGCCATTGCCCAGCAGTGGGATGACGGGCTTAAGTAAGTAAGTAAGTAAATGCACAAATCATCTTGTTGCCAAGGATTATCACTGAATATAGACTATTTCAGAATTGTAATATTAAAATATATTCACTAAATGTAAATAAATTCTCTAAATTTAATTTAAATTTATATTTAGGACGGAGCATGTATTTTGTATGAAAGGACAATAGAAATATATCTGTATTTACTTTATAGCAGTTAATGTTTCAATTATCTTTCATGAGATCTAATACATGCTTGACAACCAAAATAATATAAAATTATAGCAATAATATATGCAGGCTGTCCCACGTTTCTTCTGCAAAACATTTTTTCAGTAAGCAAATTACTTTTTCAATTCATTAAATTGTTACAGACGTTTGAATTATTAACAATATCTTATTTTAAACGGCTCCAACTTCTGAAGGAACAGAGAAAACCAATAAAACCATACGAAACTTATTACTTTCTACTTTCTAGAAAAAAAAAACCATTCTAGTTTCATGTTTTGTTCATTTATAATTCGAATTATTAAAATTTTACTTATAATTAATTAACTAATTACTTAAGAATACTGAAAATTAGGTTATTATGTTAATATCAAATCTTTTTTCAAATCTCAAATCTGTAGTAGTTTTGGACATAGAGGGAACTAATTTTAACAATAATGTCATCTAAATGTTCTTTTAGATGGTCGTATATTTTGGTTTATTTATTTTTTAATACTAATTATTTCATATTTACATTTCATCAAAATTCGTCGAAAATTTAGAGCTTGCTTCTACAAGCAATTGTCAATTTTTGTAAATTAGTGATATACATAATTGTCATTATTTTCAGTTGTCAGATGTTTGAAAAATATTGCTGTAAAGTAAATACAAAATAATAATATAAAAAGATTGTAATGATACATTCATGCTATACAAAATACATCCTTTCTGGTTATTAAGTTAAACTGCAAAATATCCTTGAAGCTAAATATCTCGAAACACAAGTAAATCACAAGTAACAAATTACCATACAAATTTAAAGCAATTTAATTTTATTAATTTATTTCTATATTGTGAATAAATGTTAATACATAAAAATTCTGAAATAACCTTCAGCAAAAATATTTACCACAAGAAATTGATTTTTGTATTTATTAACGAAAAAAGCTATTAGATGCAATAAGTTTGTATAGTTTGGTGTGTTTTATGCAATATCTTGAAATGAGATTTTCATTTTATGTTATATAGTAAATTATATTTAATAAAAACACAATTACATTGCAATGTAGGAATTACATTAATTTATTACACATTAGGCTAATAAATAGAAATATATAAATCATTATAAACCAATTCAAAGCATTCGAACAAGGTTTCTCAAATAATAAATTTCCGATATACGAGTATGCAGCGTAACCGGACAATTTTTTGCACTTAACGGCTGACCGGCCGACTAGAGTAACAAAAAACTCGTACATGGATGAAACATCGACACACTGCTGAAATATAGATCAGAACATACTTAATTCCACGAGTGTACATACAAGAAATTGGTATTCATCCAAGAGCAAAAGCACAAAAACCAGAAAGTATGGTTTGGAATGAGGAAAGCACTTCGCACCAACACGGCCTGCCGCGGCCGTGGTGACTAACAACGTAATTATAGTAGGTCATGGAAGGAAACAAAAGGAAGAAACGGGAATCAGAAAAATTTTATTCAAACAAGAAAATAGAATAAATATAGAATAATACAACGTTTACAGTACGATAAAGGCGCTTCAAATAATGGTATTCAGACAGTAAGAGTTAACCAAAGTGTTACTCACCATCTCCGCAGATCTATTCACAACATCACAAACCGGCATCAATCAAAGATACTCAAAAACAACGATAATTACTGCAGATCACTGTAGTGCACGCTTCTTCCAATTTTGAACAATCAATATATCACATGCCCAATTATCCAAATAAAAATCCAGCCTACATTGATTATTTGATCAACGGACAAAAAATATCCTGGTATCGATAAACAACAATATCTTAAATCGCTGAGGAACACAATAATTGTTCCAATATTCAAGAACGGGGACAACACTAGACCAGAAAATTATAGACTAAGTTTAAAGCTCTCAACTGAATTATAAAGACAATAATAAAACGACGTTTAGATCACCACATTTAGACAAACGGATTAGTAAAGCACGGATAACTGTCTAACCATAAACGAACAGAAAACATCATCATCATGAACAACACCAAATGGAAAATGCTGCAAAACCAAATAAATGGCCACACGATGGAAGAAACGTAGGACATAAAATACCTTAGACTAACCATCTCATAAAATATGAAATAATACACACATGACAATAAGATCGTAAAAAACTCTAAGGCAATAGCGAAAAACAAAAACAAACTGAAAAATAATATCTAAAGAAATGAGAAAGTTTATCTACGTTTTCATGTTTGCGCCAAATGTGAACTACTTGTGGACAGTATGGAGCTGAACAACAGCCAAAAACATCAAAAAAATGCAAGTACAACAAAACAAGACACTAAAAATACTGTACAAGTTTAACTACCTAACAACAGAATAGGTTTTCGAATTCACTAGAGAACTAGATATCAGGCAGACCTTCCAAATGAATGACCTTTTGCTACAGCATAAGATATTAAATCAAAAATCAAATCAAATTCTACACTAAAGACCAACAGAGACAACCATAGCAAAAATACTACGCAGCGAACATACCTAACAACACGACGAGTAAAAGCAAAGACGAACGCACTTAGCATATACCAGCGGAAACAATAAACAATTACAGCAAACGACAATTACTTTTGACAAGAGTAATCTCACAGAACACTAACAGTATGCATAGTCGTGTATACATAGGGATGCATTTCGCCACGCAAGGCGAGAACAGAGGCAGAACTTGCGTCGAGGATGACCATCAATACTGAAATATATTGTATTACATGTTTTATATTTCGCAATTGATATGTAAATACTAAAGTAAAGAACATTCATACATTCGTTAAACAGCACTGATGAAGAACCCGCAGTTTTGTCGAAGCAGTTACAACCATTAATAGCGACCATAAAAAAGCTCCAAAAGTATGTAGATTACATGTCAGACAAAATGGAAGATCTCACAAGAGAAAATGAAGAATTGAAGAAGATACTCAATGCCGAAGAAAAGATGTGTAATCAATGCGTAATCAAAGAGCGCATGCCGAGACTGGAGGAAACGGTGGAGAGAAACGAAAAGCAGAAAGTAAGAAATAATATAATAATAACAGGAATAGAAAAACAGTACGATAAGAACAGAAATATGAAAAATATTGTCATGGCCGTGATTAACAACCTAGGTATAAAATTCAACAACTCTGACAAAAATAGTAGATAACATAAGTATGCCCTACAACAGAAACCACTAACCACAACAAAAGTGGCAATAGACTTGTAATCACAGCTTTACAGGCACCCTTCGTTTCGACAACTCAAACAGTCTATCACACATGAGCTGCGAATAGAACAAAGAAATAAACCCAAAACTTAGACGGGTAATCAAGAAAGAAGATCAAGCTCAAATACAAAGACAGAGAGAGGAAGATAAAACACTTAAGACCATAAACGACAACATCGAGAATGAAAATATCACCGTGACAATGGGAGATAAGTGGTAATACTCCCCATACCAACATGCATCTACAAGACAATGACTTTTTTCGAAAGAACAACGTACACGAATGTAAGAGATACCCACACAAGACCTTCATTAAGTCAACGAGAAAAACTGTAAATGCATGTCGGGAAACTCTAAGTAAACTAAGCGTAACCACATATCAAGTGATGGACACTACAATATGATAAAACTGCATGAGCCAGATGCCTTGCAATGTATATTAAAAACACATACCAAGACATTCCAATTTAAGCCATCGTACACCATCAGAAACTCCAGCGAGCTCATAAAACACCAGATCATACATAATCTCCTGACAGATGACTCACGGAACGTAGACCTGGACATGCACTTCGATCAGTGAGAACTTGGAGAGATTCTTGAACTGATGCTATTATATACAAACCAGAATTACTTCTCGTTCAAAAATACAATATATCACATGATGCAAGGAACACCGAGTGGATCACCTACAATTGGGAATTTGGCGGACTTTTATATTGACCAATTGGAGAACGACGTCTTTACTGATAAATACAAAATCATCACTCAACATATCTCTGGCTGGTACAGATATGTAGATGACAATAGATATGTAGTCTATACACATTCTAATTGACGTTCACAACAGAGAAGGAAAATGATGGAAAATTAAATATCATCGATTTAGCGCTGACAAGAGACTACACTAACAATCAAATATACTTCGCTATATATGGGAAACCCACAACAACAGAAGTCATCATCCACAACAGATCGGCACATCCACCAAATATAAAAATGGCTGCACTTTGATCAGCCTTGCAGCGCCTACAGCGAATACATTTAACGAAGGAAAGACAAACGGAAGAATTTAACAAGATAACACAAATAGCCGAAAAGAATAGTTGCAATTGAATGCGCGTACACAAGATAGACGAGAAGAAGGACAAACGAAAGCAAACACTCAAACACATATATTCACATCAGAGCGTACCATCCAATAACGTTTGAAGACATACGAGCGCTAATAAATAAAATTCACAACATAACAAGACAATATGGAATACAGATGGTTGATGGGTCAAACAAGGACAAGACGGAAAACTAAACAAGAGTGGGATATACAAAATTAAATGTAAACACTATACAGCAACATACATTGGACACACTAGACGGCCCTTGAGAGCAAGAATTAAAGCACATAAAAATTCCACCCCACAGCTATGTGCATGCACCTGAGAACTGAGGAACACATTCTGGATGACGACCAAACTACCCCAGTACACAGCCTGGGCAAATCGACGAAAATAAACCTATGAAAAAATACGAAATACAAAAAAGTCCAAACAACGACGAAGAAAAGCTCATCAACAACATCACAGATTTTCAAAGAAACCAGCACATATTTTAAAATGTAAATTTACCGAAAACCTTACATACACCACCGTCAACACAAGGCGCTAAAAATTGCATTTTCCACCACGCCAGGCGACCTCTACGGCAATTATTCGAACTGTGTAGTGTAGAAATACGTAGATTTGACGGACGACTAGCAAATGGCTGCGAAAATTGTTTTTCATGTTGTGTGTTTTATTTAATACAAAACCAGTGCAGAACTGCATGGAAAACTTAAGGATGCGTTATTACAACCTTTGCACAGTGGGAAACTTCTTCACAAAGTTAAAACAAAAGATTCCTTTGGAGTACATGTCCAATGTTTTTACTGTGTACCATGTGCTGGGTGTGAGGCACGTTACGTGGGTCACCCGGGAAAGTGGCTGAAGACTAAGTTAAGCCAAGATAAGTTGGACATTCGGAACAAAAATTAACGAGCGCATTGCCCCAACATTCTATTAACGAAAACCATACCGTAGACTTCGATAACGTTGAAATATTGTACTAGAAACATAACCTCAGAGAACGGCTTTTCTTTGAAATGATTGTGATTAAGGCAACTAATGCCGCCATGAATTTGCGATCGGACACGGATAATCTAAGTAATATCTATAGTTTTTTGCTTAAATTGGATTATGATCACTTGAGGGTTTTGAATGACACGACGGTTATGGGGGATATTAGCGATTTAGTGTTTTGATTTTTGACTCCTTGTAATTTGTATTATGTATGATGTAATTGTAGTCCCTTTAGTTGCTATATTTTTCCTTTTTTATGTATCTTTAAAGTATAGAGACCTCATTTTGTGATTTATTACCTTGTTAATGTGTATTTTTTGAGGATTTCGTTTGTAATTTTTCGTTGTTGCTGGATTTTTTGTTGCTGCGATTTCTAGTTGGAAGGATGGGTCCGATGACCGTTTCCCGCCAGTATCAGCTGTACGCTCGCACTGGCAACTTATGTGTTGAACATGCTGTCACCTGTGTTAAGTGTAGTTATCTTTTTGAGACTATTATTTGGTAATTTATTATGTTCTGTGCATTGTTGAAGTGTTAGTTAATATATTTGTATCTTTGTTTTATGTAGTCCCTGAGGAAGCCACAATTATTGGCGAAATATTGGACGTAATTAAAAAGTCAAACAAACAACATCTATTGAGCCCTGCTAACCCAAGATTTAATTAACAATACGTGTTTTATTTAATGTTGTAAACAAAATCATGAGCTGAACTCACCCTATAACTTTCGGCAAATTCCAAACGAATTATGTATGTATTAGGACTATTTTTGGCATATTTTTGACCTGTAATAAAAAGTCACAATTCATTTTACTTGTGTAGACGTTTTGTAAGTTTATTTATTTAATTTCCTATCGCAGTTACACCTGAAGAAGTCGCAAAGACGAAACATGTACACTAGAAATAGAAAAAAACGGAACAAACAAAAACTGACCTTTTAACCACCATTCTAGTGAACCAAAAAAGTAGTTTGGGGAGCACGATGTGTGTCAAACTACAGGTCAATTTCAATGGCTGCCTGCTATTGGTCAGTTTTAGAGCAACTCTAACCCTACAACACCTACTACCAATCTACTATTTTGATTACCATAATTTTAACAGTACATAATAATGCTTAACAGAAGTTATAGAATAAGGCCCATAGAGAGCTCTTGGGCACCCCTTGCCAACCATGAACAGAATCCGTATTGCTCCTCTATCATGCCTCGTAGCTTTCGCTCAGGGCCTGTGTTGATTCACGAGTCCAGAGTGAGCATAAGGGATTCGCAGGAAGGTCCAGGTTGTGCCTAGGTGCTTTGGGACTATTTCCCAGGCTATTTCTCCTACATACGTATGGGCCCATAGAGTGAAATTGCTTAATTTATTTCCGCATCAATGCCTTTGAATGTTTGAATTGGCGACAGATTCTATAATATTCTATTTCCCCTTTTAGTACCTAACAATTGCATCCAAGAATAAAAGAATTTAAGCAAATCTATAAATAAAGTTTCCATAATATAGTTTAATATAATCATTATTATTATTATTATTATTATTATTATTATTTTGGAAACTCCGAAGGAAAGTTTTCAGCATTTCTTTGCAAGTGATCATTCAATAATTCTTCGTAATTCGTAAGTAAATAATTCTCGCCCACCGGCGAGATGTCACGAACGAAAATAATAAATGATGAATAGTACATTTATGCAAAAAATACATATTTAAATAACTACGCTTTATTAAAAAATTGCTCCATAAATAAGAATTTGTACAAAAATTAGTATTTTTTATTATTGTTTTGTAATAGAAAATGTTGCAAAATTTTGAAGAACATTCATAACAAAACAAAAAATCTGATGTGGCCAGGCACATGACTTTATCATACAATATATAAAATTAATAGTTCAGCTGCATGAGAATCCATTTTATTGAGATAAATCGTAGGTATTGTCAAAGCATCAGCATTTGACACTACCTACACTACGTCATTAGAATAAGAGTTATTTATGTCACAAGTGCCGAAAGTACGGAATCGCGCGACGAGCGGTGATGCGGCGCGTCACCGATGGCGGAGCGTCGCCTTCGCATGTGAGCGAGTCGCGCTATGTAGTTTTCGGCAGGAGTCACATCAACGTTTTTTGTGTTGCTTTTTGAGAAATATGTATTTAAAAAAAATCAAAAATGGTTATATTTCTGTATAGGAAATGTTAGGTTGATACCACTTCTACGAAACATCAAGTTTAAAAAGCTAATTCAAATTCTGAAAGATTTATATTCGTTCATGTCACTGTAGATGTCACATCCGTACCAACATACTAAAATATAACTACACTCATCGCTATACTTTGTTTACAATTTTCTCAATTTATCGTTTTTACAATTAGATATAACAACGGGTTGATATTTCTTATCAACAAATAATCAAATTGGTGATCTTATTTTATTTGAATTTTGTGTTTTGTACTTTGCTGCACTAGAGCGGCAACGTTCCATAGCGGTTCTCCAACCTCTTATCCCTCTTATGCTGTTTTCGAGTGTGATAGCCATAGACATTTCTGTGGTGACAGCACAAAAAAATATTTGTCAAATCTAGGCTACTATGTAGTTTCATATCAATGACGATGCGACCGATCTCGATCAAATAGAATTTGCTCTTGAAGCTAAACTATTAGTTTTACCAAAAAGTATCATAGGCATAAATTATTCAAAATTTCCTCTACTTTAATTTATTATTTAACTATTTTGACGAAATTACAGAAATGGCAGCTCATTTGCAAAATCCTTGAAAAATGCTTAGAGGAAACAGCCAGTTCCTTTGGACCCTTTTGAACCAAAAGCTTTTGAGCTCTAAGTTTGGTCATGAAACTTCTAAATCTGAACTTTCGTCCCGATACCTTTAGTAGTTTCTCCGGAATCGTCGTCACAAAAATCGGGTACACACACACATACACATTACACACACACACACACAGACATTTTTTTGTACCTTGGTCAAAAATGTTCAGGGGACCCAAAAAGACCTATTTCCGCTAAAATCCCAATTTTTTTTTTCGGCACGATTACAATACTTTACCATACTGCGTATGATAAAGTAAAAATTAGAAAACGTGTAAACAGTTACTTTAAAATTCGTCAGCAATTTGGTCGTGACGCAGATACAGTGCGTGTAGCACGTCGAGTTACAACATTTTGCTGAAAATATCCAGAAAAGATCGCAATGTGTGGAACTTGTTTCATAGTAAAGCATCAATAAACATTATGTATTGTATTACTTGTAAACATTGTTATTATGTGTATAAAGAGATAAAACTGTTATGTGCCATCTGTCAAATATATTCAGCCTTGCACTCTGAACATTTACGTTTAAAATGCCACTTTCTTCAGATAGTCAAGTTTGTCTTCGTTATTTATCGGTTAGTGTTGCGTTGCATTCCTTGAGTTGTTGGAAACTGCAATAAATCTCTGTAGCTTTCTATTTTGTTGCTGTAAGTGGAGAAATCTTCTGTAATAGTTGCTTTTGTTTCATTGGTTTGTTTCGTTCAGTTTTCTTGTCATTTCCATGGGCTATGGTGTACCTTAGGGTGTACTAGTCACCTCCGGCGCGACGTCACTTCGTGTTTTTGAATCCTGTAGATGTTGGGACTGAAGCACCAAATTCGCGACATTGTCTCCATGTATGGTCTCCATTTATGTGTTTCTCCATTGAGCGTCCATCTTGCTCCTTGGCTATACCGACTAATAGTCCGAAACACCTGTCTGCGGTTGCTTCTTTGATGACGGAATTGCCTGACAAATACGCTTCAAATACAAAACAAATACGGAATTACCGTCGATTAACAAGTTTTCTTGTCACTTCCATGGGCTATGGTAGCGTTTCCCAAAGTGCGGGTCTCCACCCGGCACCGGGTCGCAGAAAAATTCAGCTGGGTCGCGGCAGCTACTCTTTACAGGTAAACTACCATATGGGTTATTTGGAAGTAGACAGCTGCATAATAACAGCGTCACCTCGTGGCGATCTTTAGAGGTAGCCGGGTGTTTGACAGACCGCCACCCGGCAAATAGAACTTTACCGCTTGCTCCCGCGCGTTGTGCTAACGCACTCTTTCCTCACCAGTCAAATAAAAACCTCACTCTGACATCTTTCGAACTTTCCAAATTAATAGCTGAGACTGGGTAACCTTATAGCGCTGGAGAAAAATTAATACTTCCCGCTTTAAAAATTGTCGCAAATGATTTATGCGGAATAAAGGAAAAAAGCTTATTTTCGGCGATACCATTATCAAATACTACAGTTAAACGGAGAATTGATGATTGCGCGAAACATTTAGAAGAAGAACTAGTTGCTAAAGTAAAAAAAGCAAGTTTTTTTTCCTTGCAAATAGATGAAAGCACCGATATCGAGGATAATGCAAATCCAATATGTTTTATCAGATATATTGGCGAAGACACCACACAAGAAATTTTTTTGTTTTGTAAAAGGCTTACGACAAGAATGACCTCAGATGAGATTTTTAAGGCTACCAATGATTTTGTCACTAGTCACGGTATTGATTGGATGAAATGTGTTGGTTTAAGTAGCGACGGCGCGCGTGCAATGTCAGTAAATCAGTTGCAATCAGTAAACTAATTCAAGAATTAGCAATTAATTGTGTATGGGTGCACTGTAGTATCCATAAACAAGCGTTGGCGGTAAAACGCATGCCTTTAAATTTAAACATGACTTTGGAAGAATGTGTCAAGTTTATAAACTGCATAAAATCTCGTCCATTAACTAGCAGACTTTTTATGGAATTATGGAAGGAAAAGGGGAGTGGTCATAAACACCTCCTTTTGTATTGTAATTCACGATGGGTTTCAAAAGGAAACGTTCTAAAACGTCTGTTTGAGCTAAAAGACGAAGCCTTATTATTTCTGAATGAACACCCTCCATCTAAAAAAGATCCTATTTTTCCATTTAAGGATAGATTCCACGATTTCGAGTAGTTAATAAAAGTAGCTTATTTGTGCGACATATTTGCTACATTCAATGAATTGAATTTAAATTTGCGAGGCTTTGGTTTAAATATTTTCAAAGTATCGGGAAAAGTCGCTGCAGTAATTAAAAAATAACTGTGGAAACAACGGCCTTCAAAAGGAAATTTTAAATCTTTTGATACTACGTAAATTTATTGAAACTTATGCAAACTACGATGAAGAAGATTTACATCTTGAAACAGTATCAGTTTCAATTCAAGAACATCTTTCGGGGCTAATAAACTACTTTCCGGATATTCCTTCAAATAATATGTGGATTAAAGATCCTTTTTGTGTCGAAATTAAAAAGAAAGATATGCTTAATCTTAGTGAACAAGAAGTTGATAATTTAATTGAAATTTCATGCGACACCGATCTTAAAAAGTGTTTGAAACTGTAACAGTAATTAATTGTTGGTTGTACTGTCAAAAGGAATATCCAAGCGTAAGCAAAAACTCAATCCAATTTTTAATGCCTTTTTTCACCACTTATACGTATGAAGCTGCGTTCTCAGCCTTGGTGTACTTAAAAAATAAGTATCGAAACAGATTGGATGTCGAACCTAATTTGAGAATAAAAGTATTATCATTAGTTCCTAATTTGATATTGTTATGTGATGACAAACAACATTATCCTTCGCACTAAGGACAAAATAAGCAAAACAAAGTTTACTTCATTTACTAAAGTATTAAATGAAGATAAAGGATATTTTTTTATTTACTTATGTTTTTGTTCTATAATTATTTTGCAATGTTTGTGTATGCAATCAACAAACAAATAAATCGTTTTTTTTTTTTAATTTATTTGTAGGTAACTGCTTTTACTTTATCATACGCAGTATGCTAAAGTATTGTAATCATGCCGAAAAAAAAAATGAGATTTTAGCGGAAATAGGTCTTTTTGGGTCCCCTGAACATTTTTGACCAAGGTCCAAAAAATGTCTGTGTGTGTGTGTGTGTGTCTGTGTGTGCGTGTGTGTGTAAATGATTTTTGTGGCGACGATTCCGGAAAAACTACTAAAGGTATCGGGACGAAAGTTCATAATTAGAAGTTCCATGACCTAACTTAGAGCTGAAAAGCTTTTGGTTCAAAAGGGTCCAAAGGAACTGGTAGTTTATTCTAAGCCTTTTTCAAGGATTTTCCAAATGATCTGCCATTTCTCTAATTTCGTCAAAATAGTTAAATAATAAATTAAAGTAGAGGAAATTCTGAATAATTTATGCCCATGACATTTTTTGGTAAAATTAATGGTTTAGCTGCAAGAGCAAATTCTATTTGATCGAGATCAAATGAGCCGCCATTTCTGTAATTTCGACAAAATAGTTAAATAATAAATTAAAGTAGAGGAAATTTTGAATAATTTATGCTTATGAGATTTTTTGGTAAAATTCATAGTTTAGCTGCAAGAGCAAATTCTATTTGATCGAGATCGGTCGCATCTGCATTGATAGGAAACTACATAGTAGCCAGGATTTTGACAAATATTTTTTTGTGGTGTCACACTCAAATACAGCTGATTTCATCAGAGGTTGGAGAACCGCTATGGAACGTTGCCGCTCTAGTGTGGCAAATTACAAAATACAAATTTCAAAGAAAATAAGATCACAATTTGATTGTTTGTTGATAGGAAATATCAACATGTCTTTATATCTAATTCTAAAAATGATAAATTCAAAAAATTGTAAATAAAGTATAGCGATAGCTTTTTAATGTGCGTTTTCATTAGTGCTAATGGCAGTGGTAGCAGACGCCATTTTAGTATTTCTAATAGAAAATTGCTAGTGACTCATGTTTATGTACATGCAAACTAATATGTGTCACTATCACGATATGTAAGAAATACTATAATTTCGTATTCTACCACCGCCATTACCTACCATTACCACCAATCGGAAAACACCTTTAAGCTTGATGTTTCGTCAAAATGGTACCTAACATTTCGTATACAGAAATATAACCATTTTCTATTCTTTCGTATTTCTCAAAAAGCAACTCAATAAACGTTGATGTCACTCCTGCCAAAAACTAGATAGCCCGACTCGCTCACATGCGACGGCGACACTCCGCCTTCGGTGACGCGCCGCATCACCGCACGTCGCGCTATTCCGTACTTTCGGCACTTGTGACATAAATAACTATTATTCTAATGACGTAGTGTAGGTAGAGTCAAATGCTGATGCTTTGACAATACCTACGATTTATCTCAATAAAATAGATTCTCATGCAGCTAAACTATTAATTTTATATATTGTATGATAAAGTCATGTGCTTGGCCACATCAGATTTTTTTTATATGGTGGGTCGCAAAAAATTTTGAAATGTCGTTCCGGTCCGCGGTCAAAAAAGTTTGGGAAACGCTGGGCTATGGTGTACCTTGGGGTATACTAGTCACTTCGTGTCTTCGAATCCTGAAGATGTTGGGACTGAAGCCACCAAATTGGCGATATTGGTCACCCCCTTTATGGTCTCCATTTGTGTTTCTCCATTGAGCGTTCATATTGCTTCTTCGCTATACCGTACTGATGAGAGCTTAATAGTCCGAGACACGAGTCTGCGGTTGCTTCTTCGATGACATAGATAATATGATATATACCGTTAAGCAACTTCATAATTTAAGAAATCCACAACAGGATAGTCCACATGGAATACTAGGTACTATTATTATATTATTAAAGATATTAGATAACGTTCATATAACGACGGAACAACGAATATGAACGGTGAAATGGACCGGAAGATGCGACACCATCGAAAAACATAAGTGAATATAAATTTGTCGTACAAAAAGACTTACAAATGGCATTTTTCGTAGTAATTTATTATGGACCCTTATCATCGCCGCAGACAATATAAATTTCCGAATGAGCCAATATTGTATTCAGTAGGGCGAGCTGGCGCGAAGGCCGCTACAATATATCTCATATTTATCGCACTCGAACCGGTGCCCATTGTGCCTCCTGGTAATAACACTTTGCTATGCGCTTTGTACATTTTATTGGACCGAGTGTTTCGCCGTACATTGTGACTCGACAATAGGATTACACATTCATAATCTACCAAGCGCATACGATTCTCAGATATGCGTACGTACGTGAACACCTACTACATGTGTGTTTTCCTACGCTGCTGCTGTGCGCTGCTGGGTACGTTTATGAAACTATGCACCCCTCCGCACTTACCGCTAATGTTCACATCAAATTTCCACGCTTCGTTGCAAACCGACGCTTTTATTAAATTAGTTTTCTGCGCGGCGCAATAATCATCAGTTATTTTTTTGTTTCTGTTAGCCTATACTCGTTTCAAGGACCATTAAAATCATCAAACTCAGTCCTACTACGTTTATAAAATATTCGTAATATAGATAATCTCAACGAGATATTCCCAATTTTACTTGTAATAACTTCAGAAAAGGGATAGCTTAGTAAATTGGAGCATTATACGATTACATGAAGCAGTCGTATCACGTCAAAGGGAGTAAAGTTTTCAGTTTACGCCATTTACGGCATAATGCAGACTGTATTTTCGTAATAACTTTTCAAAATTGGTAGCACTGTAAATTATTGTATGAAATATTAGTCGAGTCCATAATTTTCAAAGGTTGTATGTAAGTCAATGGTGGAATTAGAAACCTCTTTGATCCTTAGAATAAATTTTATTTCCTTAGGAACCGGTTTCGATCGTTAGATCATCATCAGCGTAAATCTAAAACCCCAGGAGCAATTATAAATTATTTAAATTAAGGTTATAATAGTTATGGAGAATGAAACATTTTAAAAACAATTATCAAAAGATAAATTTAGTAGTAGGGTGAGTATAATAAAAAACTTACGGTCAGATATGAAGTAAAACAATTATAATCTACGTATAATAAAATTAAAATAAATATATTAGGTATGCAACAATTATCATAGACATTAACGTTTCGCTTTTGTCCCACAGAGGCCAGACTAAAGGATATATTTTAAAAGAGGTTGATAAGGAAAATTCATTTGATCGTTGAGCAACTTGACGGTTTTATTTGATTTTAGCTTCTCGATTTCGTATTGTTCGAGAAGATCAAGTTTATGACCTTCTTTTTACATCTGTGCCGAAGTGTGACATTTTCATAACCCAAAGTGTGGCCAGTTTCCAATCTGTGTTTAAATAAACTTGAGGTATTTCTGGTTTTATGTTCACTAATTCTTTGTGAGATCTTCCTTCCAGTCTGGCCTATGTAAGACGAAGAACAAACAGAGCAGCTGATCGAGTAGACGCCAGAGCAATCAAGGATAGAGGTAGGGGTTTTGAAATTGGATAGTAAATTATATATCTGAGTAGAACTCTTAAAAGCAGGAAATATATTAAATGTAAGAAGGATTTTATTAAGTTTGGTGGTAGTTTTATTGTAGGTGAAAGGTTTGTATATTCTATCTATTGGTTTTTCATTAACGTAAAGTGGATCTCTTCTAACTAAGGTTTTCCGTAATAGTCGGTCAATGTGTTTTGTCGGGAAAGAGTTTTTCAGAGCAAGATTGTACATAAAGTTGAGTTCCTTAATTCTAGAATCAGGTTCTAAAGGATAGGTAACACACCTGATAATCATAATTATTTGTTAAACCAGATCAGAATATTACTGCGGTATATATGGAACATACATTGGAAAAATTTAAGGTTGCATGTTCAACTTGAGAGGATCCACCAACCTGGTATAATACCCTCACCTTGGATATGGATATGGATATCTTGGTGGGTAGGACCCACAGCACCTAGGCCTCATTAGGCCCCTTTTGCTAACCTCCGTGGGGTTCATATGGCATAGGCTGGGTCTGCCTCGACCTATCCTGCGGCCTCACCTTCAATACTCTCACCTTAAAATTGAAACCAAATAAATAAATAAATTTTTTAAAAGTGCTAGAAGATATTTTTATATATCTTAAATTACGTATATTAATTAATTTTCTTTGCGTGATTTGGCATACCTATTAAATTACGATGGAGAGCGCCAGTTTCAGTATCAGCCAAAATTTACTTAAATACCGTTAGTTTGGCAGTTTTCGATTATTTTAACTAATAACCACCAATAATACATAATAAAGTACGTTATTTTCGTTACCTTGGTAATAATTAAATTTGTCGATCAATATGTTAATTCATATTGATTCATATTGATTAATCATAAATCCGTGTTTAGAATGTCATCCTGACTGAAAATATCACAACAATATTATAGAATGCCAAAAATTTCATGATTACAAAACATCCCGAGAAATCAGAACTGTCATTTACCTATGAATGTGCAAAAAATAGAATTTTTTCTCTCTTCCAGTTTTCACTCGCCGAGGTTCATAAATAAAACCGACGTGGGTCGCCCGTTATTAAGAGCACAAATAAACATAAACAGAAGACTGTAGGGTAAGGCGGGGTAAATGTAAACAGTTTTAAGCTCTTTGTTTCAAAGCCACAAAATAATTTTTAAATAGTAAGCCACAGAGTAATTTCCTTTGGGTAATAAGTTTACACATGCATTGCCTTCCCAACCATAATACAGTATTTGTAAAAATTCGACCTTAAAAGAAACTTGTGTTTACCCCCTTGTGTTTACATTTGCCCTTACAATGAACGGGTAATTGTAAACATATAAAATTCAAAACCTTGCATCAAATGAATAGAATTGTTGAGAAAATGAGAAAACCAGATGATAAAATAAAAACATTTTTGAATGATAATATTATATCCACCGATGTTTACAAGTACCCGATGTTTACAAGTAGGGATTAAGAAGATCAACAAAAAGGGTTATATTTCTGGAGAAACATTTTTATTGAAAGCGAAAGTTACATAATGTAATACTTGCATAAATCTATATCAAAAGAATATGTACTGATAGCGTAGGCTGTTCTTCCTGTTTTCTGGGGCTGCGGCATCTTTGCAATTATATCCGTTCGTTCTACGGTAGCTTGATCTTTAACATCAGGAAAGAAATACTTTTCTTCATTTTTCGTCAAATCTGTATATATTAGTCATGATTGGGTATGACTACTTCTTCTATTCTAGCAACGTAGATTACATTTTTGTGTGTTTCCTGATAAACTTTACTAAGAAAAAAATATTTTTAACAATTGGGTCGTTATGCTGCAGAATTTGTTATTCGTTTACTTCATCTTCGCTTCCAAAATCCAGGGGTCCATCAGAGAAACTGTCGTCATGTAACGACAGCTGACTTCAACGGTACTGTTAGATTATCTTGCTTTCTTCCGCTTGATTTTGTTTCATCCGTAGGTACGTTTTTTTCTTAGACGAATTTAATTTCTTATCTTCTGCTTCCTTCACTTTTTTCGTGACTTCGCTGGTTGTCAATATTTCACCATACTGCATTGGCTTTAGGTATGGAATGGGTTTCTTAACCGAAACTTATACAGCAGCAGAAGTTGAATGCATCTTGTGATTTATTAGTGCCTTGGAGATTTTAAGTCACTGACGTTGCTATCTTCATTTCCATTTAAATATCCAATATTTCATTTAAAAATTAACATTCGTGGAGTTTGTGTTTTGCCAAGAGCAAGACGTATGTATGGTAGCTTTTGGTGGCGAAGGTTGTATAGTTGACTGTCTTCAGATACGGCAGAAATCTGAGGCCGAATTACTACGAGTACTTTCCTACAGAGTCTAAGTATATCTATGTAGGGCAATCGGTTCAAATAAGTATTCTGGAAATTTAAAAGAATCTACGGGATGTCAGCCTGTTCTATATACTCCTTCCAAACTTCCCCAAGTAACTTAACAAATTGTTTTTTGTTAAACGAAAATTTCCAAGATTAATTTGTGTTTTTCCAACTTGTACCAATTTCTTGTCCCAAGGCGGTTTTACCTGTCCAAAAATACATTTGTCTAGCGGTTGTAAGCGACCTGTCAAATGACTTGAAAATCGAACTAATTGGATATTATTTTGCAGTGCCTGTTCAATAATTCTTAACCTTAAATGACTGCAGTGCACATCAAACAAGAAACACACTTTAGCGTATTTTATTATCTCGGTTTGGATACATAAGGAATAAATCCTACAGTAAACCAATGGTAAAATTGAATAAAGTTTCTTTTTTTTGCTTTAATATCAGATAAGTTACATTTATCATGGAGAGTGTTAAATTTATCATAAAAACGATAAACAACTTCTGGGTTGCGATCAGTTTTCCTTGCTGTTTGCAAATGTTCTGGTTTCTTGGGGCAAATCAATGGATGTCTTTTCTTCATTTCACCTTTATCACATGCGCATATCCCATCTGTGGACTTGCAATAATGCACTGAACAATTTCTTTTTTAACTTCATTAAACAACACTGGCGAGCGTCCAGCCCCTACCTCTTTCAATTGCAACCTACCTTTCCTTTATACTGAGCTTCTTGAGCTTGTCTGCAGTTTAGATTTTTGTTTTGTACATCCATAACTGCCCGCTCGACGTCATCTGCAGTGTAGTTTAAGTCGCCATGTTTACGAATATGTCATGGCATTTTGTGTGTTCTTGTTATAAAACCGAGAACAATTGTTTACAATTGCGCTGACATAGCGTTTACAACAGCATTGGGGAAGCTAGGAAGCATTCATTTCTAACATAACCACAGTTTCATACCGTCATACGAACCTTTCTGCAACTAAATAAATGTTAAAAATATTACTTACGGTCGATTAACTACCAAATACCTCAAATTTCACTAGTGGTTGTAAAACTTATTTTCAAATTAACCCGTACGGCTGTACGGCACACAGCAATAAATACAAACAAAACGACAACAGAGCGCGTGAAATTGAAAACTCAAGATTCCCCTAACCGTAGAACACTAGCGATGCCAACCGCAAGGATCACAAAGCAGTAGATCATCAAATCTGTTTGTACCATATTTGCTAAACCAGACTTTTTTTTGCTAAGCCAGACTTTAAGAATGACTTAAAACTAAGTCGAGCCTAAGATTTGGCAACAAGGTAAAATTCTAGTATATTGTGGTATATATTGGCGAGATTGGTCCCAATCCGAGTCGCATTCTATCACGTGTCAACTTTGGTCCAGGCTACACTAACGCCTTAAAACAACGCATAAACTAACGCGTTATCAATAACGCCCTAATGAAATTAATGGGTTCAATGAAATTCATTGTCACATTTCGTTTTTACGCCTTAGTTTGAACAATTCGTGTTAGGTATTAGACGTCAGGCGTTAGTATGATCCGAGCGTTAGTCAGTTGTAGTGTGAGTTGTATTGTTATAGGTTTTCACTTTTCCGGTAGCGAATTCAACCAGCGACAATTCCTCAGCATGTAAAACTCTTTCCACGTTTTGTCCTTTAGCCTTCGATTCAACTTTCAACGATTGAACTTTTTAGACTGGAGTATGTGCTGTTATGGTTTATTCCATAACGTTTCTTTAAGTTTTGGAATGATGCATTGTAGAAGTCTTTCCCCATATCGGTTTGAAGATTCTTCGGTATTTTCTGTCTCTTTTCGAGAAATATGTTGTTCATCTGTTCTGAAACTTCGTTACCGGTTTTTGTCTTTAACTGTTTAGCCCACGCATATTTGGAAAATGTTAATAACCACTAATACATACTTAAATCCTTTGTTTTCTGTTGAATATGGAATCATTTCGACCAAGTACGCTTGACAAAGGTCCTGTAATAATTTGATAATAACTTTTCGCCTTGGGTGTATGTATGTGTGGTATGTGTGTACTCGATTTTTGTGGCGACGATTCCGGAGAAACTACTAAAGGTATCGGGACGAAAGTTCATATTTAGCAGTTTTATGACCAAACTTAGAGCTGGAAGGCTTTTGATTCAAAAGGCTCCAAAGGAACTGGCAGTTTCCTCTAAGAATTTTTCAAGGATTTTGGAAATGAGCCGATATTTCTGTAATTTCGTCAAAATAGTTAAATAATAAATTAAAGTAGAGGAAATTTTGTATAATTTATGTCTATGACATTTTCGGTAAAATTAATAGTTGAGCTCTATGAGCAAAATCTTTTTGGTCGAGATCGTGTCTGCATTAAAACTTAGTTAGCGAGGATTTCACAATTACTTTCATTCTGATAGTCGGTAGAGCCAAAGGCTGTCTTTTTGACAATACCTTCTGTCAATGTTATCCATATACGTATTAGGGATTATACGGGCTTGTCCTATAGCGCCAATGTGTAGTCTCGGTTCCAACAATGTGAGACGGAGATATATATTTTGTCTAACAACGTGGTGCCCGGGATCAAACTGCGCATGCGTGGCCAGTAGTTATTAGTTATTAGACTGTCGACAGATGACGCTTTTGTAGCCAAAAGAGCGCGGTCGGTATTACCGCGGCCGTTAGCCGGTAATATTCGGCATCACTAACCAGTGACAGACCATAGATACCCTTATACAGGTGGCAGCCCACTAACGCCAAACCACTGACAGCCCATATATAACCTTATATATGTGGCAGCCCTGTGGCCGCCTATGGATCCGATCCAATCCAGCCAATCGAATCAACAAACTTGACGCATGCGTAGTGTGTCCAATGGCACTATCGCATGAGATAGAGATATATGTCGCAACGATAGTCGATAGTGTTGGCACAGCCTGCTGTTACCAACATTCTTTATATCATTTTGTATTTATATGATATTATCAAAATATCTGACAAATCCTGGCTAACTTGTGTTATTTTAATGCAGACACGATCGATCTCGATCAAATAGAATGTCATGCAGCTAAACTATTAATTTTATATCTTGTACGATAAAGTAATGTGCCTGGCCATATCAGATTTTTTCTATAAACATGACAATAGATATTTTATCATTCAGATATTTATCACAGTACTTAATACCCGAATAAATTGGTTGAAGTCACCATTGCAGATCCAAGGTGGCCTCCCACCGGTAAACCAATATATCCGCAACACAGCACTTTTAATTTTATCTTATAGATCCTGACAACGAAGTATGTAGCTGTTGTCACCATTTCTAACGATATATAAAGAATTAAAAACTTCATATTAGATTATTCAAAAGAAGGAACATACTTAACACTGTCCAACACGGTCTGCTCTCGCGCATCGGCCGCTGACGTCAGTGAGAGAAGTAGCGTTTGTTGCCATGGTAGCTAATATGTTGTTGTGACGTTCAAGCCTTTTTGACAATTAAAGCGTTGGCATGGTTGTCAACTTGTTAATCTAAATCACCTACAGTCAAAAACTGACGGGTGTATTTGGTTGCCTAGGTGTCCGTGTCAACATCCTTCTCGCAGTGACGTCATGCGCAGAAATGAACGAATTTGAGACGCGAAGTGAGCAGACCGTGTGGACCGTGATACTTAATATATTCGTAATTTGACGGGTAGACGTATGTTAACTACACTGATTTGCTTGCAAGGACTTCAAATTCGCACAACGTTTAATAGTAATCCAGCCGTTACATATATAGTCATTGTGATGGAAGGGGTTCCAAACCATAAACCATGTCATAATATCCTTGACCAGTCGCTGACCTCCTATAGCTTTTATATCACACCAATTCGAAAACCTCCTCATTAGCCTTGACCAGTCATTTACCTGATATGATAGTTGAAATTGGAGAGCCTCCTAATTATCGTCCTCCTCCATGGCCTTGACCTTGAATACCTTGAGTACAAGGTCAAGGTCATGGAGGAGGTTCCCGGTTCGGCTTGCTACCTCTACTATCCGCCATATTGGATATGCTATTTTGTTTTAGGAAATATCTAGTTCGGATTCATAACCAGGGACATTGAAATCCCCCAAAAGGCCACGTTTCAATTAAATCAAAGCACATTTTAACCCAGTCGTCCGCCATATTGAATTTACCGTTTTGATTACATCTATTTTTTCATTTATTTTTTTTAGATTCGTAATCAGCGATTAAGAAAATCGCAAAAGACCAAGTTTCAATTAAATGAAAACATGTTTTGACGTAGTCGCCCGAAATATTGGATCCGCCATTTTGTTTTCGGAACTTTTGATTTTAGATTGATGGCGGCAAAAAAAAAAACCTTTGGATACCAAGTCTCAGAATGTTAGCCAAACTTTTGCGATTTCAGACTCTGCCACGGCCAAAACGGACCGAAAGCCGACTACTATCGGTTGCAAAAGTATTGAGCCCTGTGGTTGGAGGGTCATAAATCTGCAACAACTAACCAAAAATTTAAATAAAGTGTGTTATACTCCTGAATTATTTCTACATCACTTGAGTGACTATCAAAATTTTCTGCCCAGGTTTGGACAGAAGCGCGAGAGAAGTGTAAAAAACTCGACTTTAGCACAAATTTACACAGAGTATAACTCAAGAGCTTTCGTATTTTACTAATTTTCTTTGCAATAAACGCTATATACAAGATTTTCATGGAAGCGGATATCTCGGCAACGAGTATTAGCACGATAACGAGACAGGTACAAAAACAATTGCAAAATTTTGTTTAATGAGACTATTGAAATAGAAACACATTTCAGATGTTCATTAATTTTATAAAGCGACATAAATATGCGATATAATTTTGGTTCAGCGCTGAAGTGCGTCACGTCATTCACCGCAGTCGTCATCGACTCGGGACTTGAGGGCGACTACAGCATGTATCACAGACCCGTACTTAGAATTAAAACAAGCACCGTACATATTTATTAGAAAGGGTGGACTTTTTGCTTAATGATAGAATAGGTTGCAATTGTACAACGAAGAGCTGTAAGTATATATTTTTTTAACGTGTTTTGAATCATCAGCAGCAATCACATATTATCAGGTAACATTAACAAATAAAATAACAAAACCAAATATTTTTTCTCAGGCCCCAATAATATGATTTTGGGTAAAATCAAAATAACTGAAATACACATATATTCATTGAAGAAAGTATCGTGAGTAACTGCGTTGCGTGCGTACGCATTTTGCACGTAGGTATTGAGCAAGAATACTGACGCATTATTCCAAGGAAGTAAAACAATCAATTTTTAGAAATTCCTTGCTCAATTAACTAATGCACAGCTGTTGTATCTTCTAAAAAATCACCACCAAGAGAAGGTACTTCTATTAGATTTTGTCGGAATTATACAAATCGAAATCAAACGAAGTAAAATTATTGTGGTTACCTGTAGCCCATTGCAATTGAATTAATCTGGGCATATTTACAAAATAAAGTTGCTAAAAGCCACAGTAAATTTGAAATTAAAGATACGTCAAATTCATGTAACAAAGCACTGTTTCAAAAGAGAAATGGCAAAACTGTGTTGTAATTTTGCAACACAATTTTAGGTTTTGAAAATCAAACCCAATACATTGATATTGATCAATGATCAATTTATTGTAGAAACACTTATAATCTACTTGCATGAAGATGATGATCTTTGTGGTTCTTCTGGAACTGCACCATTCGTTCAAAGTTTAAGACAAATATTTGTCGCAATTGAAACATTTGCCGAAAATTTTGGTCCCAGAACCTACAGGAATAACTACGTCATCATCATCAACTACTGATTTTTGGAAGAAATAATGTTGTGAAATAATAATAAATCACAAAACAGAATATGTATACAATTCCAGAAATAAAAAATCTGATGTGGCCAGGCACATGACTTTATCATACAATATGTAAAATTAATAGTTTAGCTGCATGAGAACCTATTTGATTGAGATGAATCGTGTCTGAATTAAAATTAAACTAGTTAGCCAGTATTTGACAGATATTTTGATACTACTGACAGTAGGTATTGTCAAAGCATCAGCATCTGACACTACCTACTATTAATTTCACCAAAAAATGTCATAGGCATAAATTATTTCAAATTTCCTCTACTTTAATTTGTTATTTAACCATTTTGGCGAAATTGCAGAAATGGCGGCTCATTTGCAAAATCCTTGAAAAAGGCTTAGAATAAACTACCAGATCCATTAGACTCTTTTGAATCAAAAGCTTTTCAGCTCTAAGTTTGGTCATAAAACTTCTAAATATGAACTTTCGTCCCGATACCTTTAGTAGATACCTCCGGAATCGTCGCCACAAAAATCAAAAATCACACAGACACACACACACACACACACACACACACACACACACACACACACACACACACACACACACACACACACACACACACACACACACACACACACACACACATACACACACACACTGACATTTTTTTGTACCTTGGTCAAAAATGTTCAGGGGACCCATAAAGACCTATTTCCGCTAAAATCTCAATTTTTTTTTCGGCACGATTACAATACTTCATCATACTGCGTATGATAAAGTAAAGAAAAAACTTATGCGATTTTCATAAATAAAACCGAACCAGAAAATGATATAAATATTGAATACGGTCCTGAGAGTTGATCGTTTGAAATCGTCGCGCGAAACGTTGCATCATTTCGCGCGCTCTATCCCCTTACTCCAAGGGGAACCATCGTGCGCACAGGATCGATCACATTATTTTCCCTATTTAAAATTCCTACAACACTTATACAGTGTATTCATTTCAAAAGTATCCACCCTTAAAACTCTTGACTGGATGCGATTATTGCTTTGAGTGGAAACACGTTGATTTAGATATGGAGGGGGAAGTTCAAAAATGGTTACCTAGAGAATTTTATGTTTCATCCCTTCGCCCACAGCCACACCACTTTGACATTTCAAATGGCAACCCCTACCTTGTAATACATCATTTGAAAGGGCACAAAATTCGCTACTCAACCATGATAAAAAAATTAAATCGTTCGATTGGTTCTTAAGATAGACTACACAGAAGATGGAAGGTATGAAATAAATTATTATTAGCGAAACATTGCGGATTGGATACAGTGTTGAGTTAAGTAACAGTCAAAAGAAATAAAAAAGTAATATAAATAATAAAATAAGAAATAATAAATTATTTTATGACATGATCGAAATGGCCACCATGGTTGCTAGACAAAAATACATTCTGTTTTCGAACAAGTCTATCTTAAGGACCAATCGATCGATTTCATTTTTGTATCATGGTTGAGTAGACAATTTTATGCCCTATCAAATGATGTATCACAAGGTAGGGGGTGCCATTTGAAATTTCGAAGTGAGGTGGCTGGGGGGCGAAGGGATAAACCTAAAATTCTCTAGGTACCATTTTTGAACTTCCCCCTCGATATCTAAAGCGATATCTTTCCACTCAAAGCAGTAATCGCATCAGGTCACGAGTTACTAAGGGTTGAGTTATCTCATACCATCTTCTGTTTAGCCTATCTTAAGAATCAATCGATCGATTTAATTTTTTTATCATGGTTGACTAGAGAATGTTGTGAGTAGTGATACAGAGCCGGTTCTGGACCACTTTGTGTAAATTCAGCTATTTGAGTAGTATGTAATCAGAGCCTAGAAATTTGAGATTTCTAACCCAATTTGCATTTTTAATTTATGCAGAGATTTTTAATTTATGCAGAGGATGTTGCTGGCCATTGGGGTACATATTAATTAGGATTGGGGGTCATTTTAACTGGGGTACATATTAATTAGGATGTAGTAATTGCCTCATTTTAACTGTGGCGTGTTTACTGGAATTGCTTCATATTGTGAAATTAATATTTGCGGAAGGGTACATATAAATGATGCAAACGGTTTTTAAGGAATGCGAAAAGTATTGATCGTGTTTACCGGGGGGGCAGCATATGGTGTTAATTGTGCGGTATGAGTAAATTGGTAGATGGCAGATTGTGGTGAGTCATCATTAAAGTGGTCAGTTTTGGTCGTGTGCAGTGATGTGCAGCAGATATGTACAGTATGTACTGACCTACCTTAGGGTGCATATTAATTTTTGCATACATAGGGGCAACCGTCGTGTGTGTTTGGTGAAGATTGATTCTTTTTAGAGATAAGTGGATATAAAAATAATACAAAGTAGATACAGACCCAGAAGTAACAACGATTTTGAAGGTAAGTGGATGAAAAAATAAATGTCATAACACATATACAAAATATTTTATTATTTATTAATATAATTCTATTGTATATAAGTATAAATTCTTATAATTTTAAATTTCTTGTGGGTGTGGCGTCATTAGCGCTAGCGTCTGGTTGATCCGTCTTTTTGCTGCATCTTAATCTGAAACAATTGAAAAAGAATGAAATCAGTACAGTTTAACTTACATGTTGATTATTATTATATTGAAGAAGATTCAGATGAGTCGTATAGAAAAGCACGTAGTGGTAAGGAATGGACTAGGGCTGCTGTGGATAGGATGAGGTTTAAGAGTCGTATAGACCAAATTGCTCCCAAATTAAATACAGTTTTGAAAGATATGTTAATTAGAGTAAAGTTAGAAAACCTTAAATTTTAATTATTATATTGTTATTGACTGATTACTGTCTAGCATTATAAATCAAACTCTGTACATTACAAGTCCACTAAACAATCCTTCGTATGCCTTGATTGTGACAATACATTTAATGAAACTTGGCCTAGCAAATGGCAGGAAATTATCTATTTTGGAGAATTATACAATATGATTAATAATATTGCTATTTTTTTTTTTCTGTTGTTGTGTTTAGTTTCGTTTGTCTTATGCCCTTAATCTGGAGAAGGGGTATGTGTAATACGTGATAGTGGAGGGGATTTAATGGCTGGTGACTAGTGTAAGTATATAATCCCCTGTTTACATGAGCTAACACTTCAGTACTCTTTTGCAGTTGCTTTATTCAAACATCAAGATGAACGCAATAAACACAATGAACAACTGCTCCCAGGGTTTTAAGAAACTCGCAGTGTTGGAAATAAATAAAAAGTATAAAGTGCAAAAATTATCATCAATTAATACAAAGTATGGCGTTGCTATTATAGCAACATTATTGAGTATTGGGGATGTAATTCTACCAAAGAGGTTTTCAAATCTAGAGGACAAAATTGATGAATTAAATGCAAATTTCCAAATAAATGAAATTTTTTTGCAAGTAAAAGAGACTGTTGGGAAGTACACTCCAATTGAATTCAGTGAATAATGTCTACTTTGATCTTTTTTAATATATTTTTTGTTAATAGAAGAGTTGCACTACAAGTGAAGATAAAGGCTCATAAGAAGAAATTGGAATTCTACATTACATATTATAAGACATTGTTAGCCTTAAGAGAATTAGATATTAAGAAATAAATATCAATAATTATAAATACGCACACATGAAGTGTTTAAATAAAATCTGTTTGTCAGCACTGCATGATTGAAGTCAACACAAATATTCAAGTTTATAAATGTATTATAGCTTTAAGAAAATCAAATGTACCAACTTCGATTAATAAATAGATTTAGTAAATCATACTTGTATTATTTTTTCCTTTTCCCTAAAGTGTTAAAAAAAATAAATATATGTAATATAAGGTAAGTATAAGAAGTGAGAGAGTGGATAGTGAAATGAATAAGAAAGCAGGTAAGTATACTTACATTTCTTTTGAATGATGCCAATACAGTTTCCATGGTTGACATTTTGTACAATTACACTGTTTATTAATCATATTTAAAATATGTTCGAACATCAATTCTACTCTTTGGTCCATTGCGATTGGTTTTCATTCCTCTAGCACCTTGTCAGCTTCATGTCTCCGAGTTAAATCTTTATATCGTTGTATATTGTGATTAATATGTTAAGTAAATGTAAAAATAAGGAACGGATATTGTTGACTAACCTAACACTTGCAATGAATGAGGTTAAAAATTTGACTATAAAAAATAAATGTGTTAAAGAATGAAAGCGAATCGTGTGAGAAAGAAGGAATAAAGTTAAGAAACGACATCCAGGATGACATCTGTAAAGAAAAATATAAATGTTTGACTGAAAAAAAAAATATATATATTTTACAGTTAAAACACTGCTGTAAAACCCCAAAAAACATTAAAACTACCTTAGAACCGTTAAATTGAATAAGAACGTAATTAACTAAAAACCAATAGTTTCAGAACAATTACACGTTTTTTAAGTGTATGTACTTCTTTAAATATGTATACAATATAACAATATAACTCTAAATACCTTAAAATACTTTTTGCATAATATTAACGAGTGCCATTGAACCAGTCCATACGTAAAAATAGTCGTGGTAATTAATTCTCAGTCCGCAGAACAGCTGTGCGTTGAATTTTAATGGAATTTTGTTACATATAAGGGGAGCCTAGCAAATTAACATTGTTTCTTATGGAAAAGAGGCACACATACTATCAATATATGAGATCTGGGTGTGCAGAGCTTTATATTTTTATATAGGGTTCTCAATCTGTTATTAGGGGTTCTTTAAGGTTTTTTACCGTTTTTTACGTTCTTTTACTGTTTCAAATCGGTTTTTTAGGGTTTCTTTAAGGTTTTTAGTGGTTCTAACGGGGTTCTTTTACTGTTTCAATTCGGTTCTTTAGGATTTATTTAAGGTTGTTATCGCATTTTTGTAGCAAATGCTTTGAAAGAACTCATACGTATATGAAATAAAATACAAGAAATGCATTTAACGCATCTATTTATTTAAAAATGGTACATGGTAAACATTATATAATTTTCATTTAAACTTTCCAACTCCCATAAAACCAATTGATTACGCACTGTTAGTCCATTGCATAATTTTCCTTAAACTTTCCAGTTCCCGTAAAGCCAAAAACTCTTTTGCCGTTTTTCCAAATGGTGGTGGTGATGATGATGCTGTTCTTGCCTTCTTAAGCTTATTTTCCAGTTCCCATATTAACTCTTGATAACAATACCTTATTTGTTAACACAGAGATTCGTCCGATTCGTAATGTTTATCACATACTCTGCGGAGGTATGGAGGTATAAACTTATATAAATCGTGGCGGATATGTGATATTCTACACAGTTTTTTGATTAATGTTGCTATACTAATCTATTTTAATAGTTAAAATACAATTAGTTAATAATTTTTTGGTTTGTTGTCTTTTAGTAGCTTCGAATTGGTTATGAATTGTCCATAGTTAAGCAGAAAATTATAAATAGCCGTTTTTTTTTTAGCCGCGCGCTACTACCAGCGCCACCTAGAATCCCTCACTGGCCATGTTCAGAACTAGCGAACGGTAGGTTTAAATGTCTCATCCATTGCTCGACAATGTGCTTCAGTTTACACTGTTATCTTATTTGTATCCTCACTTATATGATTAACCCCGCCACTAATAGGGATAAATAAAACGACTTAAAAGCCGTAAAGAAACCGTAAAAACCGCTTGAGAACCGTAAAAAACGTTAAAAAACCGATTTGAAACCCTAAAAAACCGAGTTGTAACTGTAAAAGAACGTAAAAAACCGTAAAAAACGTTAAAAAACCGATTGAGAACCGTAAAAAACTTTAAAAAACCGAATTGAAACAGTAACAAACCGCTTGAGAACCATAAAAAACGTTAAAAAACCGATTTGAAACAGTAAAAAACCGCTTGAGAACCGTAAAAAACGTTAAAAAACCGATTTGAAACAGTAAAAAACCGCTTGAGAACCGTAAAAAACGTTAAAAAACCGATTTGAAACAGTAAAAAACCGCTTGAGAACCGTAAAAAACGTTAAAAACCCGATTTGAAACAGTAAAAAACCGCTTGAGAACCGTAAAAAACGTTAAAAAACCGATTTGAAACAGTAAAAAACCGCTTGAGAACCGTAAAAAACGTTAAAAAACCGATTTGAAACAGTAAAAAACCGCTTGAGAACCGTAAAAAACGTTAAAAAACCGATTTGAAACAGTAAAAAACCGCTTGAGAACCGTAAAAACGACTAAGAAACCTTAAAGAAACCCTAAAAACCCGCTTGGGAACCGTAAACTTTTACAAAATTAGGAATAAGCTTTATTCTGATTGGTTGAAATTAGGTTCTTGAATTGAAATGAGATTTAAGTAACAATGGTTAATAAAACGGTTAATTGAAGTTAGAAAATGGAATCTAAAACTATAATTATAATAGTGTTTTTGTTAATAAAAATAATCGTATGCTTATATTAATAAAGCCAGTGAAATTATTATATCGCATTTTGTTGGTGATAAAAAATTAGATGATTTTAGGAAAGCTAAAGTTCTTTCCACTTGAATATCTACAAAGAATTGCCCTGAATTTACACAATGACATGCGCCTCCAGGAAGTCTTCTATAATACCTTGAATTTTATTTGTATGAGCATCACTTCCAGCAGTTTGAGATGAGAGTAATAAGTAAGTAAATAAAACATTAAAATACTTAGTCTACTTGACAAATCAATCTAAAAAATGCTTTTACAATATCTATCACCAATCAATCTGAGTTTTACTAAACATAAATTCTGCCTGTAGACGATTATTACGTCAAGATCATTAAATTCTTGGTAATGATTTTTATTTCTAGTTCTACTATTATAAACTTGTTGATGCTGCAGTTTCCAGCTTAATGCGAAATCGTAATATGAATACTTATTTCCTCATAATTCACATGATTGCAAAATCACATTACGAGTGTTATACTAGGCGAAGATCTGAAAAAAGGTATCACTCTGTCTTTTACTGCTCATCATAAAGCACACTGCTCCTGATAACTTTTCCCCAACAATTGAAAAAAAAAAAAAAAATAAAATGTAAGTACTTTTTAATAATCTGTTTTTTCAACAATACTAATATAATTAATTTAGGGCGATTATTGTATTCCTGCAAGCGATGGTAAACATGTAAGTTATTATTATAATATCACATATCAATTATTTTTTTTAATAAAAATTTGTTGCCCTCCAGTATTCTTTTGAACTATTCGGTTGACCCTGCACTGGTAGAGGCAAATGACTGTGTCAGAAAAAGGTGAGTTTTATTACATCGTTACATATATTTGATTAAAATAGAATTTGAACAATCATAGGTTTTTGCTCAATCGTTTTTGGTTTACGAGGACGAGGTTCACGTTTTTGGCATTATTTAAAATGGCCTTTCTCATTGTAGGAAATGGGTAAGATTCTACATGCTATTTTTTGGGTTCTTATATACTTACATTTTTTCTATTTTTTAGATTTTGTCTAAATGTTCTCTCTGTCAACGCTGTCAAGGGAGAAACACCTATAATGAGATGTGAAACTGCATGCAGGGAGGCCAACATATCCATATTTTCAACCACATATGAATCTGGAAAAATGGCCTACCTGGATGCAAAAGCTAAATTCGAAGAATGCCAAAACGAGTACGAAAACGCCTCGTATGAGTTAAGCCGATGCTGTCAGGATAAAAAAACACTCCTGTTGAATGTTGCGAGCCTAAATAAAACAGCTATTGAATTGGATGAACATATAGGAGAAATTGGGGTAGTTAACCTGATGTCATCCATTGAAATTAATACTACATGCTCAGAAAAGGAAAAACTTTTAAATTCAAGCATTAAGATGCTAAGTAAATGTAAAAATAATGAACGGATATTGTTGACTAACTTAACAGTTGCAATGGATGAGGTTAAAAATCTTACTACAAAAATAAGTGTGTTGAAGAATGAAAGCGAATCGTGTGAGAAAGAAGTCATAAAGTTAAACAACAATATCGAGGATGACATCAGAAGAGAAAATGACTGTTTGACTGAAAAAAAAAAAATGTCTAAAGATGTGAGTAATTTAAGGAGGAAAAATAAGAAACTAAAGAAAAGAGTTAAATATCTAAGGTGTTGTTTGGAAAAATCATATAAAAAGAAAAATATTAAAACCTGTGCAGTAATTAAATGTGAAATTAAATAATTTTATTTTATTTTTTATTTTTTCTCTTTTGTTTTATTTAGGCTAACAACAGCAGTTCCGAGTAATATTGTTAAATAATGCTATTATCATTGTATACATCAATAATTTATAATATTGTTAAATAATGCTATTATCATTGTATACATCAATAATTTAATTTGCTTTTATTTAATTGTTATTATTGTATCCTTCAATATTTTAATTTGTATATCTTTATATGTAAGTTCAGTAATTTTGACCTTTTCATACGTTCATTGAAAAATATGAATACGCATTTATGTATGACATTTATACTGACGACAAACAAATTGTCAGTAAAACAGTGTTTGTTTCAATAAATTCTTCAAATTCGTAAATGCGTGTGTTCATAAAACTGTTCTTTTATTACCCGTGTTAACTTTTAACCACAGAAAATTAGTTTTGTATGAAGTACCATGATAAAAACCAGGTAGTAATTGTGATGGTGTAGCAAATGTACTAAATTATCGAAATTTATTTCAATCATCCACAGAAGTTTTACAAATCTTTTTTACGTAATAAATAATTTTAAACTTACCTTTGTCTTCTTCTTCCACCTGGCACTTTACTTACCAGTCAATAACACTCTATTCCTGCAAATGAAACTAAACTAAGGGTAAATAAAACATTGAAGAATATTTTAATAAAAGTTTTATTAAGGTAAGTATCAATACAAGCACACACACACGAAATAGGTAAGTATAATATTATAAATTTAAATGTGTATATCGATCAATAATAGTTATAACATCAACATAATCCTGATGGTTCGTTGACGGCCACGCTCCAGAGTCAGGACCTGTTTGCCATCCAACTGATTGTCCCTTGTTGCCCCTTTTCACATTATCAATCAGCCATTTCATAATTTCCTTGTGTGATAGCCTCGTAGTTGGTTCGAATCGAAAATTAAAATCAATATTCCAATTACATTCGACTATATTTAATAATTTTAAAATAAAATCTTTATTAGCATAATATATACCATCACAAAGTATTTTTTCATAGTAATATCGTAAATTTTTATAATTACATATAATATTACTAACTGTTAATGACTTGGTGATTTGATATTCGCCAATAACGTTTTTTAATAAATATATTTTATAGTTCTCATCTGTGTATTTACATTTTAAATCTAAGCATATAGAAACTAAAGTATTAAAATCAATTTTATCTGGATAATCTTTAATTGGTAGTAAGTCTAAAACGTTTTGTATAAATTCATCCATTTCACGTTTTGATTCTATCAAAATTTGTAAAACTTCTGTGGATGCTTGAAATAAATTTCGATAATTTAATATCTCTTCGGGCACTGATGTTCTAGTTAGTATATTTGCTACACCATCACAATTATTTTCTAAGATAAATTTTTTTAAATGATTTGTATAAGTTATTTTGTTGTTATTGAAAATATCGCACTGTACTTCGAAAAGGCTACACATCTTGACCTAGCTAGTGCCCGATACAGATTGAGTGCTTGTAGTGTATGTCTTTGGTACTAGAGCTGTGGTTGTGGTGGGGGTTGTGGTAGGATCATGATATCCCCATGGTACTGTCTCATTGGTGAAGTAATTAACATTTCTCTTATCATCATATGGACTTAACACTAATTTATTTACTTCTATAGTGGAAATACTATGCTTTTTCGATTTAAATAATCGTTGTGTAGCGGAAAATATATCCTTATTAAGTAAACATTGCAGGTAGTCATTAAATGTTATTGTTCTTAGACTAGTTTTGGTGACTCCTTTACATGTTTTCTTTTCCCCCTCACTTGTTCGATAGCTATACATTTTTGATCTTAAACCAACAAATTCTAACATTAAATCACCAGCTAACTCATCTTTCATGAGACCAATTCGTTTCTTGTTCACTCTGGGCATTTCGTAAATGTTATTTTCAGGATAGTCGGATGTATCGTATTTGTTAATATCGCGTTTCATCATTTCGTATATATCAATATTGAAATTATAAATTAGTGAATCGGTGTCTGTGTATAATAATTTTGCTTTAGCACCAAGTTCTCGTTTAATATAATTGTAGTGAAAATCATACAAAAAGGTTTTGGATATTTCCAGCACACAAAAACCGATGTAGATTGGTTTGTTGAATATTAGCTTCTCCTTATTCATTTCTATAATAACTACTCCATCGTCAAATATTGTAGAACTATGAAATCTAGGACTTGAAATGAGGGCTCTTGCACCATAACGCCCCTCCCATTTAGTTATCAATCTAATATCTTTGTACTTTCTAATATTTTGAATTGTTTTCCCATAGCAGCTATTTATAAAAAGTTTGAATAATGTTTTTTCGAAATTATTTTTGGCATTCATTCTAAGTTTCGTGTTTATGTCAATATATGGTTTCAGCCATGCAGACTGTGCAAATTTTAATATTCTGTGTATATGCTTTACTATTAAGCCCAATTTTACATACAATTGAAGATTTCTATAATGTATCACATAATTGTTTTTGGGGTAAAAGGTTGTTACTAGCTTTGGACTTTTAGCCGTTGGAGTTATTAATCGTTCCGGACACAATGGAAAATCCTTGTGGTCTTCGAAAAGGTGTTCTGGATACTCCAAGTCAATTTCCAGGATATAGCCTACATTGGAACTCTCGCTTATATTTAAAATTTCATTTAAATTAATTTTAGCAACATCAACCCATTCAAAACAACCATGTGGAAGGTATGAAGACATTCCTGCCCCATATAAATTATTAATATCAAAGTACATCAAATATGAATCTGGTTTATTTGAATCATAGTCGGGTAAATATTTATTGTGAGCTTTTGCATATCTGTTGCTGCACTGAACAAGCCCACCACGAATGCCCTTCTCGATAAATTGTACCATATCATAATCGGTTAGAAGTTCAAGTTTTATCGATGTGTATTTTAGGAGACAATCCCACGAATAACCCGGTAGTGAAACATAGTGTGCAGGATCAAGACCATATGTTTGTATGCTAAATTCACGAAAATTTTCAAACACATCAGCTAATAATAATACATCTGTTTTTAGATATATATCTGAATATTCGCCCAAATTTTTTAAGTTGAAGTGTTTCCATACCGATTGGGCCTGACTATACTCATCGCTTGATATATTTGAATCATGTAACTGACTGTAGAATGCAGATATTGGGGGTAGTTCAGTTTCATTTAATTTTTCCCAACAATCAATATACTCATAGGGATAAACACCTTTCCGCGTTAATAATTCAAATTCATGTACATTTTTACACTGAGACCTTGTTATTGTTTTAGATTCATTATTTAGGTATAAAGCTAATTTTTCCAAACTGTCGGGCATAAAGCGAAATGAATCTATAAATTTCAAGACTAACTTAGAATCTGTGAAGTATTTATAAAAAGCTATATACTTTTCTTTATTTATCGGCAACAGAGACGTTTTACCATCTATTTTCCTGGCTAATTCGATAATAAACAAATGCGCATCATATCCACTAAGATTATGAAATACAACTGGTACCTTATTGTTAATTTGATAATTTAAATTACAATGATTATGTGCAAATCCGCGATTTTTTCCAGTTATATGTGAATGATCCATTACTCGATGATCGGTGATTTCGAATTTTTGCTCACAGATGTGACATATTGTAGTACTAAAATATTCCTGTTGTCGTTCTTCAGCAGTCATTTTTTCCGCAGGAACTACCATGGAATAGTACGGTTCTATGGTTTTCACAACATTATACAACTCGGTAACAAACCAATTGACACAATCAGCACCTCGATATGACTTAAATTTTGAGAGTGAATCATCAAAAGAACATTTTAAATAATACGCTACACTCATGGGTATGTGTTTTTGATATTCGTTTACTTCACTATTTGATTTCATTAATATACACTCAAAATCTGCATAGATAATAAACGGAGCCTTTTCTTTATTGCTATAGTTTTTAAATTCAATATACTTGTCTTCCTCACTGGGTAGTTCTATTTTTACAGTTGCATTACAACAGTTATCTGAATGTTTTTGCAATAGTTCATTAGTTGTAAAGTGATTTAAACATGATTTACAAATGAAAGCTTTATTTTCACTACGTGAAATTTGTGACCTTATCAAACGTGATATATCTTTTATCAATGTGAAATGACTTCGTTGGTTATTTTTAATGAGTAGCAAATCTACATGTGTTTGACTATTGAAATTACTAATTCGATATGGCGCAACTTGATGTTTTTCATTTTGTTTTTCACTATTTAATTTTAATAATACATATACATTAATACGCAAAGAATTTTGATTCTCTAGCTTAGCTATATCATTCATTGATATTGGGAAAGTAATACCTTCATATTGTAGCACTGTAGAAAAGTGCGGGTAGGATGAAATTCTGTTTACGTGACTACGAGCAGGATATAATGCTGCAGTAATGCAATACAAAATACAGTAATCATCATAATTCTTTATATTTATTATAGCCTTTTTTAATTGAATATCTCGAGGTAAAGCAATATATGATCCTACCATGATTGGTTGATAATAATTTATATTTACTTTAAGATGTATAATTTCTAAAAGACTCCACCCACTATTTCTTTCCTCGAAATCCGATAGCCTTGATAAATGCTTCTCTGTAACGTTTTCTTTATAGAATTTCTTTAAATTTGTTGCTCTATCAATTATAACATTACGTGTATTAAAACTCTTTATTTCAATTATGTTTTGTGATGGTAGTAGGAATTTACCAACTAGAATTGTATTAACTTTTAGTAATGAAGATTTTAAATGTTTGTTAATCTTAATTGAAAAGCTTCTAAATGCATACCTTAAAAATTGCTCAGGGTCCTTATATTTTAGATTTGTTATTATTCCTGTGCAGATTCTACTATTGAAGCAGGAAACTACATTCTGCCAACACAACCCACTCACTCTATCACTTTTATTTCTTCTTCTTCGTCTTTGCTCCAATTGTTTTTTGTAAGACTTCAATATTGCTAGGTTACTCTCTAGTTTTGCTTGCACTGCACGAAACTTCTCCCTTTTAATCGCCCGAGATAGTATAAAAATGTTTTTTTTAACATGGCCGATAAATCTAATAATCTCGTCTTTCGTTTTTATCAACTTATAGCTTTTGTTTAAATTTGCTATAATTTGATCGGTCACTGATGCAAAAATTTCAGACATCTTTCGGTTGCGAATGTCAAACGTCGACTGAGGGTATGAAATTCGTTCGTTATAATTATTAAACTGACCCCACAACCATATGGTATGAATTTATAATTATCGCGTAGAACGAGGGTAACTAGCAGAATTACTTCAAACTAACCCTCCATTCAATGGTATGAATTTATAATTATCACTACGAACATAAAACGAGGGTGACTTGCTGAAATTACTTTAGATAAACTGTAACAATGGACCTGGACCAAAGAGTACAGTTAATGCGCGAACATATTTTAAAAGTTATAAGCAAACAGTGTAATTGTACAAAATGTCAACCATGGAAACTGTATTGGCATCATTCAAAAGAAATGTAAGTATACTTACCTGCTTTCTTATTCATTTCACTATCCACTCACTCACTTCTTATACTTACCTTATATTACATATATTTATTTTTTTTAACACTTTAGGGAAAAGGAAAAAATAATACAAGTATGATTTACTAAATCTATTTATTAATCGAAGTTGGTACATTTGATTTTCTTAAAGCTATAATACATTTATAAACTTGAATATTTGTGTTGACTTCAATCATGCAGTGCTGACAAACAGATTTTATTTAAACACTTCATGTGTGCGTATTTATAATTATTGATATTTATTTCTTAATATCTAATTCTCTTAAGGCTAACAATGTCTTATAATATGTAATGTAGAATTCCAATTTCTTCTTATGAGCCTTTATCTTCACTTGTAGTGCAACTCTTCTATTAACAAAAAATATATTAAAAAAGATCAAAGTAGACATTATTCACTGAATTCAATTGGAGTGTACTTCCCAACAGTCTCTTTTACTTGCAAAAAAATTTCATTTATTTGGAAATTTGCATTTAATTCATCAATTTTGTCCTCTAGATTTGAAAACCTCTTTGGTAGAATTACATCCCCAATACTCAATAATGTTGCTATAATAGCAACGCCATACTTTGTATTAATTGATGATAATTTTTGCACTTTATACTTTTTATTTATTTCCAACACTGCGAGTTTCTTAAAACCCTGGGAGCAGTTGTTCATTGTGTTTATTGCGTTCATCTTGATGTTTGAATAAAGCAACTGCAAAAGAGTACTGAAGTGTTAGCTCATGTAAACAGGGGATTATATACTTACACTAGTCACCAGCCATTAAATCCCCTCCACTATCACGTATTACACATACCCCTTCTCCAGATTAAGGGCATAAGACAAACGAAACTAAACCCAACAACAGAAAAAAAAAAAAATAGCAATATTATTAATCATATTGTATAATTCTCCAAAATAGATAATTTCCTGCCATTTGCTAGGCCAAGTTTCATTAAATGTATTGTCATAATCAAGACATATGAAGCATTGTTTAGTGGACTTGTAATGTACAGAGTTTGATTTATAATGCTAGACAGTAATCAGTCAATAACAATATAATAATTAAAATTTAAGGTTTTCTAACTTTACTCTAATTAACATATCTTTCAAAACTGTATATGATCGGTGATTTCGAATTTTTGCTCACAGATGTGACATATTGTAGTACTAAAATATTCCTGTTGTCGTTCTTCAGCAGTCATTTTTTCCGCAGGAACTACCATGGAATAGTACGGTTCTATGGTTTTCACAACATTATACAACTCGGTAACAAACCAATTGACACAATCAGCACCTCGATATGACTTAAATTTTGAGAGTGAATCATCAAAAGAACATTTTAAATAATACGCTACACTCATGGGTATGTGTTTTTGATATTCGTTTACTTCACTATTTGATTTCATTAATATACACTCAAAATCTGCATAGATAATAAACGGAGCCTTTTCTTTATTGCTATAGTTTTTAAATTCAATATACTTGTCTTCCTCACTGGGTAGTTCTATTTTTACAGTTGCATTACAACAGTTATCTGAATGTTTTTGCAATAGTTCATTAGTTGTAAAGTGATTTAAACATGATTTACAAATGAAAGCTTTATTTTCACTACGTGAAATTTGTGACCTTATCAAACGTGATATATCTTTTATCAATGTGAAATGACTTCGTTGGTTATTTTTAATGAGTAGCAAATCTACATGTGTTTGACTATTGAAATTACTAATTCGATATGGCGCAACTTGATGTTTTTCACTATTTAATTTTAATAATACATATACATTAATACGCAAAGAATTTTGATTCTCTAGCTTAGCTATATCATTCATTGATATTGGGAAAGTAATACCTTCATATTGTAGCACTGTAGAAAAGTGCGGGTAGGATGAAATTCTGTTTACGTGACTACGAGCAGGATATAATGCTGCAGTAATGCAATACAAAATACAGTAATCATCATAATTCTTTATATTTATTATAGCCTTTTTTAATTGAATATCTCGAGGTAAAGCAATATATGATCCTACCATGATTGGTTGATAATAATTTATATTTACTTTAAGATGTATAATTTCTAAAAGACTCCACCCACTATTTCTTTCCTCGAAATCCGATAGCCTTGATAAATGCTTCTCTGTAACGTTTTCTTTATAGAATTTCTTTAAATTTGTTGCTCTATCAATTATAACATTACGTGTATTAAAACTCTTTATTTCAATTATGTTTTGTGATGGTAGTAGGAATTTACCAACTAGAATTGTATTAACTTTTAGTAATGAAGATTTTAAATGTTTGTTAATCTTAATTGAAAAGCTTCTAAATGCATACCTTAAAAATTGCTCAGGGTCCTTATATTTTAGATTTGTTATTATTCCTGTGCAGATTCTACTATTGAAGCAGGAAACTACATTCTGCCAACACAACCCACTCACTCTATCACTTTTATTTCTTCTTCTTCGTCTTTGCTCCAATTGTTTTTTGTAAGACTTCAATATTGCTAGGTTACTCTCTAGTTTTGCTTGCACTGCACGAAACTTCTCACTTTTAATCGCCCGAGATAGTATAAAAATGTTTTTTTTAACATGGCCGATAAATCTAATAATCTCGTCTTTCGTTTTTATCAACTTATAGCTTTTGTTTAAATTTGCTATAATTTGATCGGTCACTGATGCAAAAATTTCAGACATCTTTCGGTTGCGAATGTCAAACGTCGACTGAGGGTATGAAATTCGTTCGTTATAATTATTAAACTGACCCCACAACCATATGGTATGAATTTATAATTATCGCGTAGAACGAGGGTAACTAGCAGAATTACTTCAAACTAACCCATCCATTCAATGGTATGAATTTATAATTATCACTACGAACATAAAACGAGGGTGACTTGCTGAAATTACTTTAGATAAACTGTAACAATGGACCTGGACCAAAGAGTACAGTTAATGCGCGAACATATTTTAAAAGTTATAAGCAAACAGTGTAATTGTACAAAATGTCAACCATGGAAACTGTATTGGCATCATTCAAAAGAAATGTAAGTATACTTACCTGCTTTCTTATTCATTTCACTATCCACTCTCTCACTTCTTATACTTACCTTATATTACATATATTTATTTTTTTTAACACTTTAGGGAAAAGGAAAAAATAATACAAGTATGATTTACTAAATCTATTTATTAATCGAAGTTGGTACATTTGATTTTCTTAAAGCTATAATACATTTATAAACTTGAATATTTGTGTTGACTTCAATCATGCAGTGCTGACAAACAGATTTTATTTAAACACTTCATGTGTGCGTATTTATAATTATTGATATTTATTTCTTAATATCTAATTCTCTTAACGCTAACAATGTCTTATAATATGTAATGTAGAATTCCAATTTCTTCTTATGAGCCTTTATCTTCACTTGTAGTGCAACTCTTCTATTAACAAAAAATATATTAAAAAAGATCAAAGTAGACATTATTCACTGAATTCAATTGGAGTGTACTTCCCAACAGTCTCTTTTACTTGCAAAAAAATTTCATTTATTTGGAAATTTGCATTTAATTCATCAATTTTGTCCTCTAGATTTGAAAACCTCTTTGGTAGAATTACATCCCCAATACTCAATAATGTTGCTATAATAGCAACGCCATACTTTGTATTAATTGATGATAATTTTTGCACTTTATACTTTTTATTTATTTCCAACACTGCGAGTTTCTTAAAACCCTGGGAGCAGTTGTTCATTGTGTTTATTGCGTTCATCTTGATGTTTGAATAAAGCAACTGCAAAAGAGTACTGAAGTGTTAGCTCATGTAAACAGGGGATTATATACTTACACTAGTCACCAGCCATTAAATCCCCTCCACTATCACGTATTACACATACCCCTTCTCCAGATTAAGGGCATAAGACAAACGAAACTAAACCCAACAACAGAAAAAAAAATAGCAATATTATTAATCATATTGTATAATTCTCCAAAATAGATAATTTCCTGCCATTTGCTAGGCCAAGTTTCATTAAATGTATTATCATAATCAAGGCATATGAAGCATTGTTTAGTGGACTTGTAATGTACAGAGTTTGATTTATAATGCTAGACAGTAATCAGTCAATAACAATATAATAATTAAAATTTAAGGTTTTCTAACTTTACTCTAATTAACATATCTTTCAAAACTGTATTTAATTTGGGAGCAATTTGGTCTATACGACTCTTAAACCTCATCCTATCCACAGCAGCCCTAGTCCATTCCTTACCACTACGTGCTTTTCTATACGACTCATCTGAATCTTCTTCAATATAATAATAATCAACATGTAAGTTAAACTGTACTGATTTCATTCTTGTTCAATTGTTTCAGATTAAGATGCAGCAAAAAGACAGATCAACCAGACGCTAGCGCTAATGACGCCACACCCACAAGAAATTTAAAATTATAAGAATTTATACTTATATACAATAGAATTATATTAATAAATAATAAAATATTTTGTATATGTGTTATGATATTTATTTTTTCATCCACTTACCTTCAAAACCGTTGTTACTTCTGGCTCTGTATCTACTTTGTATTATTTTTATATCCACTTATCTCTAAAAAGAATCAAGCTCGTGCGAATCTTCACCAAACACACACGACGGTTGCCCCTATGTATGAAAAAATTAATATGCACCCTAAGGTAGGTCAGTACATACTGTACATATCTGCTGCACATCACTGCACACGACCAAAACTGACCACTTTAATGATGACTCACCACAATCTGCCATCTACCAATTTACTCATACAGCACAATTAACACCATATGCTGCCCCCCCGGTAAACACGATCAATACTTTTCGCATTCCTTAAAAACCGTTTGCATCATTTATATGTACCCTTCCGCAAATATTAATTTCACAATATGAAGCAATTCCAGTAAACACGCCACAGTTAAAATGAGGCAATTACTACATCCTAATTAATATGTACCCCAGTTAAAATGACCCCCAATCCTAATTAATATGTACCCCAATGGCCAGCAACATCCTCTGCATAAATTAAAAATCTCTGCATAAATTAAAAATGCAAATTGGGTTAGAAATCTCAAATTTCTAGGCTCTGATTACATACTACTCAAATAGCTGAATTTACACAAAGTGGTCCAGAACCGGCTCTGTATCACTACTGTTGTGCCCTTTCAAATGATGTATTACAAGGCAGGGGGTGCCATTTGAAATTACAAAGTGGGGTGGCTGTGGGATGAAGGAATGACACCTAAAATTCTGTAGGTGCCATTTTTGAACTTCCCCTCGATATTTAAGTCGACTTGTTTCCACTCAAAGCAATAATCGCATCAGGTCAAGAGTTATTAAGGGTGGATACTTTTGAAATGAACACACTGTATAAGTGTTTTAGGAATTTTAAATAGGGAAAATAATGAGATCGATCCGGTGCGCAGAATGGTTCCCCTTGGGGTAAGGGGATAAAGCGCGCGAAACGATGCGACGTTTCGCGCGACGATTTCAAACGATCAACTCTCAGGACCATTTTGAATATTTGTCATTTTCTGGCTCAGTTTTGTTTTTGAAAATCGCATAACTAATTTTTTCAATACCGATAGTAGTTACCACAGTTGATAAATAAATAGATGCTGAATTCGCAATTGACGAAAAAAACATCTTTCCAAATGTTCCAAAAAATACAGGAGAATAAACAAAAGCACTTTTAATTATGTGTTTTTTTGTTAACAAATATTGGTTAACGTATGATATCTAGTCCGAAAACGTAATACAAATACATGTATAAAAATCTGATAAAGATTTAGTAGGAATCCATCCTTCATTAAAAATTTATAGGGGAGCTGTCCTGACCGGAACTAATGTTTAAAATGTTGTATTTATGGCCGTTATACCTTTCTAGCTTAGTGATATGGTTGTTATAAGTTAACAGCAATGAATCAAGACAAGTGGAATGAATGTAGAACGGTAAGTTACGTCTCAACCATACCTTCAATCCGTCTATGGTTATAATTAGTGGCTTAATAACTGACATGTAACTCTAATCTCAAGGGATACAACTCTTCGTGCCAACCTCTCATCAAAGTTCCTGCCTTTACGCAGCACCGGACCCGTCGATCGTGCCAAAAGGTTGGAGACACCCGTGGCTCCATTCCGTATGTGTGACGGACAAATCCCTTCACTGCGACACCTCACAAGGAAGAACCTCCTGTTGCCGGCAGTAGCCAACTTGATAGTTTCCCGTTGCAGCTTCAACTTCCTCGTCACGCCGTGACCGTAGTCTTTAGTGATGTCGGTTAAAACCGCATTGTTAAATTCAGATAATAGGCGGTCTCGGTCTTGTAATTGACAACAAAGAGGACATTTTGTGGGTAAAGACCAGCCAAATGAAACAATCTTTGCTGGTTTGCAACGTTTCGACGGCAATTTCCGTCGTCATCAGGCAATCGCTACAATGAACATTTGAGAGGTGTATTAAGTCCACAACTAATGAATAAACGTCCGAAACATCTAAAAAACACTAAAACACTTACAGTGGTTGTAATAATAGCCAGTTGCAGCTTCATTGGGTCGCTTACCGACAACAATCACTAACATACTGACTGAAAGTATGTCCAAAAGAACTACTGTTACCGTCAAAGACATTTTCATTTTTATTGATGAGTTTGATGGATTGCTGGTCCCTGAAGGACATGAGCTGATCTCATTGGATGTAGTCTCCTTGTTCACCGGCATCTCTCTCCCTCTCATGACTGCGTCGGTCACCAGACAATGGGAGCGCATCTCGTTGTGTTGTAAATTCACGAAGAATGAGTTCATTAAAGTCATTGGCTTTCTTCATAACAATTATTTCGTCACTTTCAATTTTGTCTGTTATAGACAGCAGGGGGATACCCTGATGGGATCCCTCTTTCGCCTGTGATTATGAACGATTGCTCGATGTTGTCTTGCGAGAGCTTTCCTGTAATATCTCCCTCATAAAGAAATATATTGGCGATTTAATCTTGTTAGTTCCCGTAGAACAGTCAACAGTTATAGTGAACATATAGAATTTATCATGGAACGGGAGCAGGATGGTTCAGTCCCTCTTTTGGACTGATGTGTAATCCTTAACACACCGGGTGTACTAGCTTTCGACTCGTACACAAAACCCCTCTATTCGAGCCGGTTGATGTATTTCCACTCTCTCAGCCATTCCGTCAGAAGGCTAATCTTTTCAAATCCATGAGAAGCAGAGTCATTGCTATTTGCCATCCTTCCTTTAGAAGAGGCAATCTGATGAAGCTTAAGAGGTTATTTCTTGTCAACGGTTACCCTAAGTAGTTGATTAATATTGATATAAATTGCTCCATAACGTTAGAGGGGGGTACTATGAATAATATAGATGTTTGAACTTTCTAACGTGTTTTATTGACGCTTGGCCTGAAGACGATTGTTAATCGAAACATGTAGCCAGAAGTACATCAATAAAACACGTTAGAAAGTTCAAACATCTATATTATTCATAGTTGATTAATGCTCTTCTGTTCAATACTCTTGATGAGCCCCCGCGTATATATATATATATATATATATATACAGTGAGCGCGTAAAGTATGGAAACATGACAAGGTCTCAAGAACGGCTTGCTATTTTAAAAAATCCTCGAACACGTCAATTTATAATTATCAAAATACACCTTATGATACCAAATTAATTTTTTTACCTTCAATTGTCTTTAACAGATGACGTCATCGACATTTTTTTAAATGGCAACATTATATTTTTTTAATGAATTTGACAAATATTTTAATTGTCTTAATGGTAGCATAACATTTTTATGGCCTTACATGGGAAAATTTTCGAGAAAAAGACAATTGAAGGTTATGAAATAAAAGTGACAAAATCTCCGGAACGGCCTCGACCGAATTTAACGAAATTTTGTAATTAAATATTTTGCAACGCTGCAAACGCAGTGGTGTATGCACTGTACGATTCTGTTAAGTTGAGCTGTTGTTATCGATTTTTTATTTAATTTTTAGACCTAAGTAATACAGGTTTTTGTTAATTTCAATATGTTTTTGATATACTATAACAAGCGTAGTAACATTGAATAGGCAATTAAAGACTGTAACAGAAAATGTCAAAATATACAGGGTGTTCCATTTAAAATTCAAGTTTGAGGTTATATCTCAGAAACTGTAAACGTCGCATCAACGATAATAACGCAAGTGACTTCACATGGTTACAAAATACTTTATTCCAAAATTTCGTTAAATTTGGACGAGCCGTTACGGAGATTTTGTCACTTTTATTTCATAAACTTCAATTGTCATTTTCTCGAAAATGTTCTTATGTAAGGCCATAAAAATATTATGCTACCATTAAGGCAATTAAAAGGTCTGTCCAATTCATTAAAAAAAATATAGGGTTGTCATTTAAAAAAAATGTCGATGACGTCATCTCTTAAAAACAATTGAAGGTAAAAAAATTAATTTGATACCATAAGGTGTATTTTGATAATTATAGATCGACGTGTTCGAGGATTTTTTAAAATAGCCCGTTTTTGAGATTTTGTTATGTTTCCATACTTTACGCGCTCACTGTATATTTAACTTTAGATTTTCACGATCGTAATGTATAAGTAAAAAGTTTTCGGTCATCTCGTGTAGAAAATATACTTTATGCGCAACGTTTCGACAGACTCACATCTGCCATTATCTAGCGTTTAAAACTAACTACAAAACTTTTAAACTATGTCAAACAAACTAGTGTCAAATGTATTCGCCTCCTATTCTTCTATGACGGTTGCCATAGTCGCACGAACGCGACTGCGTGTCATGGGTCCACTCATGGTAACTGATGAAGCAGTCCTGTCACTGCCCGTCGAAATCACCAACCGTGTATCTTCACGGTGCCTCAATGTTCTATGACAAACAGGGACGTAACGTACTTCCTCCAGCAGCGGCTTCCACACACTCGAGAAATTAAGCGCGTCATCACGCTTATTTAAGTTGTTCGGCCTTTTTGCAATTTCTATTGCCTCACGTACCACCCGAACTGCTTGTATATTGTCTTTCGAAATAATCTTTGCACTGTCAAAATTAATCTTATGCCCAGTTTCAATTCTATGAGCCGCCAAAGAATTTGTTACTAATTTATGCCTCACAGCCAATTTATGCTCTTCTATCCGCGCACTCACACGTCGGTTCGTCTGGCCGACATACGATTTATTGCACTTTCCGCAGGTAATTTCGTATACACCCTGATTTTCCAAATTGATAATATCCTTGGGTCGAGGTAGAAACGAACCTATACATGTCGCTGTTGTGGACATCGTTTGAATACCATGTCTTCTCAACTCTCTGGAGATCCTGTCAGTGGTGCATTTGATATAAGGTAAGCACACCCGTCGTGTTAACTGATCATCTCTCTGTTTGTCGGTATGTTCTTGGGATCTTAAGGCACTATTAATGGAAGTGTTGCTGTATCCATTCCTCTTCAGAACTCGAACTAGTGTATGCCGCTCCTCTACGGCGTGGTCGGCATCAGTCGACCGTCTGGATCTAATTGCTAGCGTACGCAACACCGCATTAAGTTGTTGTGGATGGTGATGAGATAGTGCATTCAGGTATCTATTTGGATGGGTAGGTTTTCTGTACACCGTATATGCAAAAGTACCATCAGCTTTCTTCAAAACAAGTACATCCAAGAATGGTAGCTTGCCTTCATGTTCGAGTTCCATTGTGAACTGAATGTTTCGGTGACGTCCATTGAGATAATTCAAAAACACGTTTAGATTATCTCTTTTTGCGATTTGGTCTCATTAACTGTTGGTGAACACCTCCCTAAGCCCGCTTTTAAGCTTGGGTTGGAGTAACTAATATTTTCTGAACATTTTCTGTCTTGATTATTGATTATATCTATTACTAAAGGCAATACAATAAGATTTAACAAATAATTTCTTAAATAATGTAAAAATAACATTCGTAAAACGTTAGATCATTCTAATTTAATAAACATATTTGCTTTATTTTAGGTGAATTCCGTGAATCAGTCACAACAGCCTTTATGGAAGCTAAGTTGTATTACGTTTTAATGCTTAGTAAGTTTACCATATTTGTAAAAGTTCATGACCGGTTAAGAATGCTGTGCAATAAATTGTATCTTTATCGTCTACTTTTTAGTATGCCATCACAGTGGTTAAATTCCGCCAGGTTAACAGAATATGGGTCGTTCTTTTTTACGTCTCGCATAAAATTTTATTGCCTTTTTTTCGATGAACATTTAATGAAAAAGATTGGGTATACGTGGGTATATGTACGAGGTAGATATGAACGACATGTGCTTTCAATCGAACACAACGCAAACTCCGTTCCAAACATACCGTCATTAAGATAGCCAGCTGTTTGATCCAGAAAGTGCAGACACAAAAATGTGCCAGCGCTGTGTTCTATAGTACAGAAAACCAGATACTGAACCGTGCACCTATTTGTTGATAGAAATCGTGAATTTGCCGAATGCTTTGGTTTACTCAGTATTCAGAGATACTGCGCAACATTCATTTTGTATTCACTTTGATTTAAAAACAAAGCGTATTCATATTGATTTATATTTATATATACGCGGTGAGCGCGTAAAGTATGGAAACATAACAAAATTCTCAAGAACGGATTGCTATTTTAAAAAATCCTCGAACACGTCGATCTATAATTATCAAAATACACCTTATGGTATCAAATTAATTTTTTTACCTTCAATTGTTTTTAACAGATGACGTCATCGACATTTTTTTTAAAATGACAACCCTATATTTTTTTAATGAATTGGACAGATCTTTTAATTGCCTTAATGGTAGCATAATACTTTTATGGCCTTACATAAGAACATTTTCGAGAAAGTGACAATTGAAGTTTATGAAATAAAAGTGTCAAAATCTCCGTAACGGCTCGTCCAAATTTAACGAAATTTTGGAATTAGGTATTTTGTAACCATGTGAAGTCACTTGCGTTATTATCGTTGATGCGACGTTAACAGTTTCTGAGATATAACCTCAAACTTGAATTTTAAATGGAACACCCTGTATATTTTGTCATTTTCTGTTACAGTCTTTAATTGCCTATTCAATGTTACTACGCTTGTTATAGTATTATATCAAAAACATCTTGAAATTAACAAAAACCTTTATTACTTAGGTCTAAAAATTAAAGAAAAAATCGATAACAAAAAATAACAACATCTCAACTTAACAGAATCGTACAGTGCATACACCACTGCGTTTGCAGCGTTGCAAAATATTTAATTACAAAATTTCGTTAAATTCGGTCGAGGCCGTTCCGGAGATTTTGTCACTTTTATTTCATAACCTTCAATTGTCCTTTTCTCGAAAATTTTCCTATGTAAGGCCATAAAAATGTTATGCTACCATTAAGACAATTAAAATATCTGCCAAATTCATTAAAAAAATATAGGGTTGCCATTTTTTTTTTATTTTTTGGGGATGTTGCCATGTGCACAAAGCCAGTGGCTTGTCTGTGCGGCAGTCGGGGAGACGGAGTATTTGAAAAATCCCCTGCCTAACCTGGGCTTGAACCCTGGACTTCTGAGTGGAAGGCATTCGCCTTATCCACTCGGCCACCTCCGCTCCAAAAATGTCGATGACGTCATCTGTTGATAACAATTGAAGGTAAAAAAAATAATTTGGTGCCATAAGGTATATTTTGATAATTATAAATTCACGTGCTCGAGGATTTTTTAAAATAGCAAACCGTTCTTGAGACCTTCTCATGTTTCCATACTTTACGCGCTCACTGTATATATATATATATATATATATATATATACTATATATACTATACTATATATATATATACTATATATATATATATATATACTATATATATATATATAGATATATATATATATATATATATATATATATATATATATATATATATATATATATATATATATATATATATATATATATATATATATATATAGTATATATACGTGTTAAGTTGTCACCTCCGGGATATAGAGCAGGCCACCTAGGCTCCGGGTGTTCCAGATAATATATTATTGATCTGATTGCATATTTTTAATGAGGGGAACTTTCGCTACGCGAGCATCAAAAGAGGGGAAACGATATTTGATTTTTTAGCAGGTCATATATAAGGTACACAAAGGGTACGAAGTGACCTCCGCAATTTATATATGAACGGAAACTGATGTGTCGCTGATAACTCCAGCGGTGTTGCCAAACCTACGGAGGTCACAATAGGCTATTATTATATAGCATGCATATGATAGGCCGTAAACTCGCTTCTCACAAAATAAACAATCCCAAAAGGAGTGTTAGAAATCATTTATTAAGTATTTAGCACTAATATGAATAATATATATTACAGAGGATCATCATTAAGCATTACACGGCAATATTCATGGGACTTGGTTATAGTTTCTAACAAAACATAATTGGTATGATGAGGGCTTTTCTAAGGGTATTAAAATGTTTTAATCTCGGATAACTAAGCTCTAAGTGTAATATGGTTACCGTGCAAAAACTAATTATGTACCCTATTTATATGTTTTGTCGCGATGTAAGTCAAACTACCCAACTAATTATTATTTTATTTTTTGATGTTTTTTTTTTTAATTTATATAATTTACGTCGGCCTTCGCAACGTTGGTCAATGTACAACGCTGCGGACAGACTGCAAATACAATGAATTTATGTGTAAGTCCAATTTAAATTTATTAAGTAGTTTTTGAGTTATATCGATACTAAACTTATAATTTTATACTTATTTCTTTTCCCAGTTAGGGTTTTTGACAAAAAATAGAAAAACTGTCACCGCCGCGCCTTCGACCTTCATGCGTGGTCAACGCTTTATTGTTAACCTATTCTTTACCAGCTCTCTATTGCCGGTTAAAATTGTACAAAGTCCGTTGTTGTGCTTTGTCTAAATACGTGCATTGACGCTAAAACCATGGAATAGATTAATTGGAATAAATAGAAACTGTTATAGAACAAATTCTTGGGCACGCCAAGTTTTATTTTGGTACATACACATTTTTATACCCACTCCCCCAATTTACTGTGGTATGGTCTATTGAGTTTGACCAGAGTTGGGCATTTGGTAATAGAGTGATTGAGTAGCAAGTGATGATAAAATTATTTTAATTAGTTCAATTAATCATCACTCGTTGTGATGAGTTACGATTGGTCACTCATCAGAGTGAGCGATGATTTCTTTACTCACCACTCATAACTGCCGTACACGATTGAATATCATCACTGATTACTCGCTATTAACGCGTAATGAGTGATGACTGTTGAATAGAAATTACACTGTTTTAAAACATAATAGAAACTCAACATACTTTCACACTGATGAAAGTAAAATAGAGGCGCGGATACAATTTTTATACAAACCCATAAATTTTAAATCTTTAAACCAAAACTTACCTTATCCGACGTTTATGTTATTTGATTTGGAGATCTGGCTTGATTTGTTCTAAATGAAAATTACTAAGAACAATTACAGCCGCATATATTCTTTCAGGTTAATTAGAACTAATTGCACTGTTGTTTTCACCAGACATAAAACCGTGAAAGTGCAAAAAAAATTAAAGAATAAAATAAACAATTATACAAATATAAACAACACCTCTTTGAATCCAAATTTTGAAGTGTAAAGAAAGACAGACATAACTGATTTCGCAGTTGAATAATCCCCCTAATTGCACTATAGAATGCTTTCTTCAGTTTTTTTTTAAATTATATCAAGAATTTTATGACACGTTAGATACGTACACGTTCAACGTACATTGCAAATCATATTTTATGGTACACTGGTGTTACATTTTCAAAAATTAATGATTGCTTATCGCGTATTTAGATTGCACAACATTTAAAGAATACACTGTAAAATAACGTCACAAAGAAATTCGAATTAACCAATTAAATTCGAATTATTAACCAATGGTACGTTATTTTAAAGAGGTGAAATGTGGGTACACTATAGAAAATAATTTGTGAATAATATTGAAAGATGTACGTATCGGAGATGGTTAAAAAAGTTGCTGATAATCGTGATATAATCGGCTTCGACGAGCCGCTCGACGTTTGGCTGTGGAATCGTTAATTTTTCGAATTATTTTCTGACAGTTTTATAGTCAATGTATTCTTTAAATGTTGTGCAATAAAATGAGCAATAAAATAATAAGTCATTTTTGAAAATGGTACACCAGAATGTACCCTTAATAAGTGGATCACCTTAGAATCGGATATAATTCAAACCAGTTATTATTAATGCATTTAGATTCATTTCGGACATGAGTTCAATTCACTTTAGTCAAAGCAAAAATATAAATCGTTTATTAAGGTAAGTATTTATTCTCTATAAAAATGCATATTTATTATAAGATAAAGTTGGATAAATTAAAACAAAGTATACACACATAACATTTACCGTAGTGTGGGTTTACTTTGCAAATAAAATCTATTAAATAGTATTTTCTTTTTCATATTTTTAAAACAATATCATGCAGTCGCTACTGGCTGTCAAAATAGAAACACTTGTTTCTACGATTAATGAGAGATGAGTGATTCTTAGATTTATGATTGACGAGTAAGGAGTGACGAGTGATTTCATTAATCATGAGTGTTACTCATCTCGGGTTAGTTGAGTGATGCCCAACTTTAACTTTGACGCAAAATTATCGATCGGTCTGTCCGTCTGTCTGTGCATACGATAACAATACAATTGTTTATTTTAGCACTGGTGTGTGCTAGTACTTTTGATGATGCATAGAATTCGAAAAATTAATTCAATACATGCTCGTGTTCCATTTAAAACAATTATATTTCTTAGGAAAGCCTGTTTGCTATATTTTGTTGCAGATTATGACCAACCGGTGCACAATTTGGATATGGCAGGTAATCACGCTTATTGAACGCTTCTTACGTAATCACAATCTAAGCCACTACTGTGGGCCAAAAGAAACGGTACAAATTTTTAATCACTCGTATTTCCAATAATATTATAACCATACCATATTCGCAATAACAGAACGTTCTGATAACATCTGGCCAATTTAATGTGAAATTAAAGGTGTAATAAAGTTAGTATGTAACGACATTTGTTTTCTTTTGGTCAAAAGGGACAGTAGAGATTTTATAGCATCGTATACAGAATGATTTTTTTGTATACAGAGTGACATTTTGAAACAATGTTTTTTGCTGTTTTTGCTGAAAAAAGAAGTGAATTGCGAATATGGTATGTTTTCAATCCTCACAACATAAGCAATTAGTTTTTCAACGAAATACTTGCTTGGATTTACTTAAAATCTTTGGAAATATGAGTAATTGAATATTTGTACCGCTTCTTTTGGCCCACAGTGTATATACAATCTTTCTTAGACTGTTGTTTTTCCTTAAAAATTCAAATAAATCAAAAAGTATATAGTTTACAGTATGTTATGTTTTATTCATTGTCGTAGGAATTAAAAATTGTGCCGAAATATAGGTTGTTCCATTTAACAAAACTTAAGTTTAGGTTGGTACTATGTTATGGAACAGCCTGTATACACGCTAATAGTTTTACAATGTGCGCCTCGGCTTTGTGTATATATGAGTGAAACCAGTTTTAAAATATCTTCATTAACAGATGCATAATCTTCCGAGATCGCAATGTTGAGACAACCTGTATATATTCACAATTCGTTGTGTAGGTTTTGAAGTATTTCGCCCCAAGAAAAATGGGAGTCGAACATACATCTTTCCGCGACTGTAGCTTGTTACCTTAATTGATATCTACAATGATGATCAATAAACTAAAGTAGGTGCTGTACTATTCAGGCCTAGCACTACAGTTTACTGTGACAATAGGGTATTTATAGGAGATTATAAGAAACAATAAATAAGCAAAAAACCAAGGGACCCGGAGAAACTTTGGCTACTGCTACACATTTTTGTATAATACATAACTGCGAAGAGTAAAGATTTTCATGTCTATGTCGGGCTTTTCATGTCTCAAATTTTCAAAAAACTGTAGGTAATATTTGGTCGTATTAACTAAAAATTCCACACAAGAAAAAAAGAAAAAGAAACACAAGAAAGGGTATGTGGAATTTATAGAATTTATTGATGTAGTAGCACCGCAAATAATTTATTTAGTTTTATTCAAATAATATTTGCAATGTGCGTACACTAGAATAGTTAACATAAAGCAACATATGCCATTCAAAATAAATAACAAACGATAAAAATAAGCGGGATGTAATTTTGAAATAAAAAATTCAGCCACGGCCTGGATTTGAACCAAAAACATTTGTATCTCGCGCAGCTTGCACAACCCAGCTGCGTCCGAGAGCAGAAATAAATACGAAAATACTCATATAATATATATTTCTTGCGCTATCACCTCCGCAACGTTGCCAGCGTTTTTCGGATGTCACAGCGTACGTTGTACGACACAAAACACGGGGTCATATATGCGGAGGTGACTTCGTAGCGGCCGTATCTAGTATGGGCGACACTAGCGCTCGTGATCTACGCTTGAACTAACATGACTTGTCCGTACATATATAATGGACGTTATCGGCTCCGACGCAATTTTTGGATTTGAGCTCCCTGAGCCACCTAGACCACATTTCCGTTGAAAACAAGGCGATACGTTGTCACCTCCGATTTTGGAGCCATCAACGTTATATATGAGGTGACAACGTACACTCTGCCATACGCGTTGGAGCCCACACCGTAGCAACCATATATATATATATATATATATATATATATATATATATATATATATATATATATATATATATATATATATATATATATATATAGTTTAAGGGAAATAACGACCGTGACTTTGTATGAAATTCAGACGAAGGTAACGTGGGAAATTCGGTCAAGTGGGCGAAGTGTTTAAAACTCCTTTTATCTCAGTTCAAATTTTCGTCTTTAATTAAAAACTTCATCAGGAACAAGCTAATTAAATACAACAAAGGCTAAGTTAGTAAAACGTCAAAATTACAGATAGTTAACAAAAAAGTTTCTACTTACAATTAGAGTATTATAAAAGTCTGCTTAGAGAGAACATTATAGGACAAATCATGCCGCCTTACATCAATAAAACATTTGGATGGAACGCTTCACTAAACGGGCACAAATAAGCACAAACAAATATACTTTTAGGTCGACACATGTCTTCCCAACACAAGATTAAAAAACCGGCTGACTGACAACGTCCGAACGGAATACAACAAACAAAAATAACCTTCAACTATCAGAGCTACCAACACTACCCCCAACCTCCTCGCGTGAAAATTTTAAATTATTATTGATAAGAATGAGTAAATATTACTAAGTTGACTTGTATCCGATTTGAAGTTAAAACAATTTCTAATGTTAACCTGAATATGGTACATTTCAAAAACAGTCTACATTTATAGTTATTTTCAACTGCAACAATTTTGGTGTCATCCCATTTCATAGTATGGTCCATATCAAACGCGTGCTGAGCAACCGCACAGTTCTTTTTGCCCAATCTCAAATCACTTTTGTGCAAAGCTAACCGAGATTTGAGCCATTGACTAGTTTGACCATAGTAATTCATCGGACAGCTACCACACGGTATACTATAAATTACATTAGATTTAAGAAAGTGAGGGGTTTTGTCGTTGATATCCGAGAAAATACTACCAATAGTCTTTTTATTACTGATCACTATACGGAAATCATCATTCCTGAGCAAACGAACCAACCTAATTGAAAGACTATCAATCCGAGAGAGTTTCTTACATTTAAAGGAGGGAACAACACAACCGTCATCCGTTGCGCAATCTCGGACGGGGCTGTTAAAAATCAACCTCTGAACGAGAGCCCTAGGATATCCATTGTTGATGAACATCTCACTCAATTCCCGCAAGTTAACATCAACAAAAGAAAGGTCACTAATGTACATCACCCTATTCCTCATGGCCACCAAAGTGTTAATCTTCTGACTAATGGAATGACTCGAATAAAAGTTTATAAATCTACCAGATGCCGTGGGTTTCCTATACCAATCCAATATGATGTTGTTATTAGCTGGGTCACGTATAACTTTCGTGTCCAAGAAAGGGACGCCATAATCAGACTCCCTTTCAACAGTAAATTGTAAATGATGGTTAAAGCTATTAAAAGTGTTCAAAACCTCATCTACCTTGTTATTAGGTACGGCACATATTATATCATCTACATATTTGAACAAAAAATCTGATGTGGCCAGGCACATGACTTTATCATACAATGTATAAAATTAATAGTTTAGCTGCATGCGAATCTATTTGATTGAGATAAATCGTGTCTGCATTAAAATTAAACTAGTTAGGCAGGATTGGAAGATATTTTGATACTATTGACAGTAGGTATTGTCAAACCATCGGCATTTGACACTACATACTGTCATTAGAATAATAGTTATTTATGTCACAAATGCCAAAAGTACGGAATAGCGTCGCCGTCACATGTGAGCGAGTCGCGTGTGACATCAACGTTTTTTGTGTTGCTTTTTGAGAAATATGTATTAAAAAAATAAATAAAAAATGGTTATATTTCTGTATAGGAAATGTTAGGTTGATACCACTTCTACGAAACGTCAAGTTTAAAAAGATAATTCAAATTCTGACAGATTTATATTTGTTTATGACACTATAGATGTCACATCCGTACCAACATACTAAAATAAAACTACACTCATCGCTAATCTTTATTTACAATTTTCTCAATTTATCGTTTTTAGAATTAGATATAAGAACGGGTTGATATTTCTTATCAACAAACAATCAAATTGGTGATCTTATTTTATTTGAAATTTGTATTTTGTACTTTGCCGGACTAGAGCGGTAACGTTCCATAGCGGTTCTCTATAACTGCTGATGAAATCATCTGTTTTCGAGTGTGACAGCACAAAATAATATTTGTCAAATCCTGGCGACTATGTAATTTCATATCAATGCAGATGCGATCGATCTCGATCAAATAGAATTTGCTCTTGCAGCTAAACTATTAATTTTACCAAAAAATGTCATAGGCATAAATTATTCAAAATTTCCTCTGCTTTAATTTATTATTTAACTATTTTGACGAAATTACAGAAATGGCTGCTCATCTGCAAAATCCTTGAAAAAGGCTTAGAATAAACTACCAGTTCCTTTGGGCCCATTTGAACCAAAAGCTTTTCAGCTCTAAGTTTGGTCATAAAACTTCTAAATATGAACTTTCGTCCCGATACCTTTAGTAGTTTCTCCGGAATCGTCGCCACAAAAATCGTTTACACACACACAGACACACACACACACACACAGACATTTTTTTGTACCTTGGTCAAAAATGTTCAGGGGACCCAAAAAGACCTATTTCCGCTAAAATCTCAAAAAATTTTTTCGGCACGATTACAACACTTTACATACTGCGTATGATAAAGTAAAAAGGGAGGCTGAAAGATAGCTTATCAATGCAACTATCAACAATACAATCCATGACGAGTTGTGCCAGTATTGGACTTAGTGGGGAACCCATAGGCGTACCAAAAACTTGCTTATAAAATTTATCTTGAAAAGTGAAATAACAATTATTGTAAACAAAACGAATTAAATCCAAAAAAAGGTCAAGAGGAACAGTGCAACACACTCCGATGCTCTCCCATGCATCAGCAACAGTTTCAATTATCAAATCAAGCGGTATACTTGTAAAAAGTGAGACAACATCCAAAGATATAAGAACAAAGTCGGGAGGCAACCTTTTTCTCTCCATCAAGTTACAAAAACTAAAAGTGTGTTTAATGTTGTACTTTTCATCATCCTGAAGGGATGCTTGTAGGATATCGGCCAAAAACTTTAAAAGAGCATAAGTTGGAGATCCTATCGATGAGACAATAGGGCGGAGAGGTACATCGGGCTTATGGATTTTAGGTAAACCATAGAATTTCGCTGGGATGGAATTATATTTTATAATAGAACTTGCCAAATCATTATCAATTAGCTTATTATTTTTTAGTGCGTTCACAAAGTCATTATTCTTTTTCTGAACAGTGATAGTGGGGTCTCTGCTAAGAGGTTGGTAGACAGACTTGTTATTTAAAAGAGCTAACGATCCAACGACATAACTCTCCCTACTCATCACAACGGTTGTGCCACCCTTGTCAGCTCTAGTTATCAAAATGCCTGGCTCATTCCTCAAAAATGCTACAGTTTTTCTATAAATTGAATCGAAAGGTGATACGGTCTGTGAAGGATGTGAAGCATCTGACAGATACGAGTTGGTTATCATGTTAGCAGCTCTAGCTCTGTAAAAATCACGCTGGTCTGAGGGAATCGCCTGTACAATATTCTCCACTTGTGATAGTAAAACAGCAATCGGAACATCTTTATGAGTCGCATTCAAACTGAATTTAGGACCTAAAGATAAAAAATTACTGATATCTTCAGGAATCTGTATGTCTGTGAGATTTTTGAACCATTTAGCGTTGTTTTTGAAAGGTTTGATATTTATAATTTCCGACTTAAGTTTATTAAGCTTTCTTATATTTTTATTTTTGATCTTACAGAAGTGTTTATTAAAATTGAAAGTCATACGACGTGAATATTCTTCAAATATACAACCAGGCAACACCCCTCTGGCCCTTTCCACGATCTCATGCAAACGTCCATCCAGTACATTAATATTTTTAATTGTTATTTGTATTTCAAAATTAATAACCTTAATCCCCAACCTGCAATTGAAGGCCTCCACCTTTCGCGTGAGAGATCTATCACTACAGTCCAGCAACTGAAGGAGATTCTTGGATCCGTTGACAATATGATCAGGCTTGACATGACTCCTCCGGCAATTCAGAAGAAAAATTCTTCGGTTCCTCGCATTAGCTAACTTGGTGTTGATTGAAGCCCATGTTTTGAGGGTGTGAGATGCAACTGCACCATACCTCGTGTTGATGTCCTTGTAGAAACCCATCAGGAAATATTGTTTAAGGGAAATAACGACCGTGACTTTGTATGAAATTCAGACGAAGGTAACGTGGGAAATTCGGTCAAGTGGGCGAAGTGTTTAAAACTCCTTTTATCTCAGTTCAAATTTTCGTCTTTAATTAAAAACTTCATCAGGAACAAGCTAATTAAATACAACAAAGGCTAAGTTAGTAAAACGTCAAAATTACAGATAGTTAACAAAAAAGTTTCTACTTACAATTAGAGTATTATAAAAGTCTGCTTAGAGAGAACATTATAGGACAAATCATGCCGCCTTACATCAATAAAACATTTGGATGGAACGCTTCACTAAACGGGCACAAATAAGCACAAACAAATATACTTTTAGGTCGACACATGTCTTCCCAACACAAGATTAAGAAAACCGGCTGACTGACAACGTCCGAACGGAATACAACAAACAAAAATAACCTTCAACTATCAGAGCTACCAACACTACCCCCAACCTCCTCGCGTGAAAATTTTAAATTATTATTGATTAAGAATGAGTAAATATTACTAAGTTGACTTGTATCCGATTTGAAGTTTAAACAATTTCTAATGTTAACCTGAATATGGTACATTTCCAAAAACAGTCTACATTTATAGTTATTTTCAACTGCAACAATTTGCTTATTTGTGCCCGTTTAGTGAAGCGTTCCATCCAAATGTTTTATTGATGTAAGGCGGCATGATTTGTCCTATAATGTTCTCTCTAAGCAGACTTTTATAATACTCTAATTGTAAGTAGAAACTTTTTTGTTAACTATCTGTAATTTTGACGTTTTACTAACTTAGCCTCTGTTGTATTTAATTAGCTTGTTCCTGATGAAGTTTTTAATTAAAGACGAAAATTTGAACTGAGATAAAAGGAGTTTTAAACACTTCGCCCACTTGACCGAATTTCCCACGTTACCTTCGTCTGAATTTCATACAAAGTCACGGTCGTTATTTCCCTTAAACAATATTTCCTGATGGGTTTCTACTAGGACATCAACACGAGGTATGGTGCAATTGCATCTCACACCCTCAAAACATGGGCTTCAATCAACACCAAGTTAGCTAATGCGAGGAACCGAAGAATTTTTCTTCTGAATTGCCGGAGGAGTCATGTCAAGCCTGATCATATTGTCAACGGATCCAAGAATCTCCTTCAGTTGCTGGACTGTAGTGATAGATCTCTCACGCGAAAGGTGGAGGCCTTCAATTGCAGGTTGGGGATTAAGGTTATTAATTTTGAAATACAAATAACAATTAAAAATATTAATGTACTGGATGGACGTTTGCATGAGATCGTGGAAAGGGCCAGAGGGGTGTTGCCTGGTTGTATATTTGAAGAATATTCACGTCGTATGACTTTCAATTTTAATAAACACTTCTGTAAGATCAAAAATAAAAATATAAGAAAGCTTAATAAACTTAAGTCGGAAATTATAAATATCAAACCTTTCAAAAACAACGCTAAATGGTTCAAAAATCTCACAGACATACAGATTCCTGAAGATATCAGTAATTTTTTATCTTTAGGTCCTAAATTCAGTTTGAATGCGACTCATAAAGATGTTCCGATTGCTGTTTTACTATCACAAGTGGAGAATATTGTACAGGCGATTCCCTCAGACCAGCGTGATTTTTACAGAGCTAGAGCTGCTAACATGATAACCAACTCGTATCTGTCAGATGCTTCACATCATTCACAGACCGTATCACCTTTCGATTCAATTTATAGAAAAACTGCAGCATTTTTGAGGAATGAGCCAGGCATTTTGATAACTAGAGCTGACAAGGGTGGCACAACCGTTGTGATGAGTAGGGAGAGTTATGTCGTTGGATCGTTAGCTCTTTTAAATAACAAGTCTGTCTACCAACCTCTTAGCAGAGACCCCACTATCACTGTTCAGAAAAAGAATAATGACTTTGTGAACGCACTAAAAAATAATAAGCTAATTGATAATGATTTGGCAAGTTCTATTATAAAATATAATTCCATCCCAGCGAAATTCTATGGTTTACCTAAAATCCATAAGCCCGATGTACCTCTCCGCCCTATTGTCTCATCGATAGGATCTCCAACTTATGCTCTTTCAAAGTTTTTGGCCGATATCCTACAAGCATCCCTTCAGGATGATGAAAAGTACAACATTAAAGACACTTTTAGTTTTTGTAACTTGATGGAGAGAAAAAGGTTGCCTCCCGACTTTGTTCTTATATCTTTGGATGTTGTCTCACTTTTTACAAGTATACCGCTTGATTTGATAATTGAAACTGTTGCTGATGCATGGGAGAGCATCGGAGTGTGTTGCACTGTTCCTCTTGACCTTTTTTTGGATTTAATTCGTTTTGTTTACAATAATTGTTATTTCACTTTTCAAGATAAATTTTATAAGCAAGTTTTTGGTACGCCTATGGGTTCCCCACTAAGTCCAATACTGGCACAACTCGTCATGGATTGTCTTGTTGATGGTAGCATTGATAAGCTATCTTTCAGCCTCCCTTTTTTGTTCAAATATGTAGATGATATAATATGTGCCGTACCTAATAACAAGGTAGATAAGGTTTTGAACACTTTTAATAGCTTTAACCATCATTTACAATTTACTGTTGAAAGGGAGTCTGATTATGGCGTCCCTTTCTTGGACACGAAAGTTATACGTGACCCAGCTAATAACAACATCATATTGGATTGGTATAGGAAACCCACGGCATCTGGTAGATTTATAAACTTTTATTCGAGTCATTCCATTAGTCAGAAGATTAACACTTTGGTGGCCATGAGGAATAGGGTGATGTACATTAGTGACCTTTCTTTTGTTGATGTTAACTTGCGGGAATTGAGTGAGATGTTCATCAACAATGGATATCCTAGGGCTCTCGTTCAGAGGTTGATTTTTAACAGCCCCGTCCGAGATTGCGCAACGGATGACGGTTGTGTTGTTCCCTCCTTTAAATGTAAGAAACTCTCTCGGATTGATAGTCTTTCAATTAGGTTGGTTCGTTTGCTCGGGAATGATGATTTCCGTATAGTGATCAGTAATAAAAAGACTATTGGTAGTATTTTCTCGGATATCAAAGACAAAACCCCTCACTTTCTTAAATCTAATGTAATTTATAGTATACCGTGTGGTAGCTGTCCGATGAATTAGTATGGTCAAACTAGTCAATGGCTCAAATCTCGGTTAGCTTTGCACAAAAGTGATTTGAGATTGGGCAAAAAGAACTGTGCGGTTGCTCAGCACGCGTTTGATATGGACCATACTATGAAATGGGATGACACCAAAATTGTTGCAGTTGGAAATAACTATAAATGTAGACTGTTTTTGGAAATGTACCATATTCAGGTTAACATTAGAAATTGTTTAAACTTCAAATCGGATACAAGTCAACTTAGTAATATTTACTCATTCTTAATCAATAATAATTTAAAATTTTCACGCGAGGAGGTTGGGGGTAGTGTTGGTAGCTCTGATAGTTGAAGGTTATTTTTGTTTGTTGTATTCCGTTCGGACGTTGTCAGTCAGCCGGTTTTTTAATCTTGTGTTGGGAAGACATGTGTCGACCTAAAAGTATATTTGTTTGTGCTTATTTGTGCCCGTTTAGTGAAGCGTTCCATCCAAATGTTTTATTGATGTAAGGCGGCATGATTTGTCCTATAATGACTAATGATATTTGTCCTATAGATTTTCTATCGGGTTCCACTGAAAAACAGATATTGCTGTCGTTGTACGAGTCATTTAATATACGCTCAGTAAACTTCAGTGATTATACACGATATGGTAATGGACGGTGCTCCCAAATTGATAATATATTCACAAATTATGATAACTTTAGTGTATCTGCACAAGATACTTGTCTTTCTGATCACAGATTTGTCTCGCTCTTGACGAACGTAGACTGGCTTCATGATGGGGGACGCGCTGAGGCACCAATTGTGGAGAGGAGGCTGTTCAATGGGGTTAACAGGCAAAATTTTGCTCAAGTTTTGCGGGAGGAAACATGGAATGAGGTTTATTCTGAAAAAGATTATAATAATCAATTCACCAAGTTCATGAATATCATTTTATTTAAGTTTAACAACTGTTTCCCTCTGCGTAAAGTGCATAACAACAAGAAAACAAATAACCGTAACTGGGTAGATAATAATATAAAAAAATCAAGTAAAGACCTGAAGGATTTGTATATTTTGAAGTTACAGTATCCGACACTACATGAAATATACACGAAGAAAAAACACCAGCATAAATTACTTTGCGACACTAAAAGAAAGGAATATTATAACTCTAAAATTGGCTCTTCTTCTAATAAATCTAAAACAGCATGGACAATTATTAGGTCGTTAACTAAGAGACCCCCAAAGCAAAAAACAAATAATCTGTCCCTGAACATAAATGATGCTGTAATTGATCACCCGATAAGCATATGCAACGAGTTTAATAATTTTTTTATTAATGAACCACAAAACTTCGTGAACAATAAATCTTTGGCTACAGATATATATCGAACCAAGAATAATTCTTCAAGCATGTATCTCCTGGAATACTCAGAGATAGAGATGTTAACCATCTTCAGTAAATTAAAAAATAAATTTTCATGTGGCCCGGACGAAATCCCCACAATTCTCATCCGAGAGTACAAAACACTCATCGTAAAGCCAATTACGTATCTTATCAATAAATCTTTTAGCCTGGGCGCATTTCCTAAAGTTTTGAAACAGTCTTTAGTACGACCGATCTATAAAAATGGTGATAGGACCTCAATCAAGAACTACAGGCCGATAACCCTTACCAACTCTTTCTCTAAATTGTTCGAATATGCATATTTAAACAGGTTGGAATCCTTTTTAAATCGGTATCAGATCCTGCATGAGAACCAACATGGCTTTCGCCCAAATAAATCCACAACAACCGCGATTCTTCAATTTTGTAACAACATCCTCTCCAGTCTGGAGGCCAGGCAGTATCCGGTCGGCATCTTTTGCGATCTGTCCAAGGCCTTTGACTGTGTACCACACAAACTATTACTAAATAAAATTAACAACTACGGGATAAGAGGACCTGCTGCTGACTGGATTTCTTCATATCTCACAGGTCGCAGCCAATATGTGGAGGTTGCCTTTGGGCGTGATGGGGTGCGGACTGCGAGATCCTCTGTACTTCCGGTCATGCTTGGGGTGCCGCAGGGCTCAATTTTGGGCCCTGTACTGTTTTCTTTATTTGCCAATGATATAATCAGCTTTCTGGCAGATTATTTTATGGTCATTTATGCTGATGACATATCGGTTGTAGTATCAACTCCAACCCTACAATCAACCGAGCAGTCTTGTCAGTTGCTTGCTGATGGCTTGATGAAGTGGTTTCGCTCGAACGGTCTTCACTTGAATATCGAGAAGACATGTGCCTTGATTTTCCATACTGGGCGTTGGTCCGTTGCCCCGAGGTTTTCTGTTGATCTGGACGGTCGTCCGCTTTCGATGCACAGTGATCTGTCTTTCCTTGGGGTGAAGCTCTCGGATTCACTATCGTGGGAGAAGCATGTTGGTTCTGTCGTCAGCAAGCTGAATTCGGTAGCCTATCAGTTGGGTACTTTGCGCGGTGTGGTGGACATTGGTGTATTGAGGAGTTTTTACTTTGCGGAGGTACAGTCCAGATTAACATATGCTATCATTTTTTTGGGGAGCCTCCTCATTCACGAGTCGGGTTTTTGTAGCTCAGAAACGCTTGATTCGAGTTTTTGTGGGTGCCTCACCGCGTCAGTCATGTCGGCCTATCTTTAAGGAACTTCAAATTATGCCTCTGTGCTGCCTTTATATTTATGATATTTCTAAATACATTTACAAAAGTCAGTTGCACGTAAACAAGCGCTCAGAACATAAGTATGAGACAAGATGTAGAGATCTTCTCAGGGAAAGAACGAACTTGAGCGTCTCCGATAAATCCCCGAATATACTTGGAATAAAAATATTTATTTAATAAACTTCCTGAGGAAATCAAGAATAAAAACTTTAATCAGTTTAAATGTAAGGTTAAGAGTCTCCTTTTGAGTTCCATGTTTTATGATTTAAATGAATACTTTGGTTTCTCTTTTGATACTTGAAATTGTGTTATTTTATTGGCATTTAATTTTTATTTTTTCATGTACTTCGAGTCATAGAATTTAATAGATTTATTTACTTGTAATACTGTGTATTTTGACATGTCCTATAATTTTGTAATTTCTTTGGGATGAATAAATATTATTATTATTATTATTATAATGTTCTCTCTAAGCAGACTTTTATAATACTCTAATTGTAAGTAGAAACTTTTTTGTTAACTATCTGTAATTTTGACGTTTTACTAACTTAGCCTTTGTTGTATTTAATTAGCTTGTTCCTGATGAAGTTTTTAATTAAAGACGAAAATTTGAACTGAGATAAAAGGAGTTTTAAACACTTCGCCCACTTGACCGAATTTCCCACGTTACCTTCGTCTGAGTATATAAATATATATATATATATATATATATAACATTGGAAATAGTTAATACAAGATGTTCATATTAATGTATGCAGATTTCTGCGAGAATTCACTCCCTTTATATATATATATATATATATATATATATATATATATATATATATATATATATATATATATACAGGGTCTCCCACGACGAGCTGCCATTAGAAGTATATGGAGAACCAAATGAAATGAGAGATTGAAAATTTGTGGACTTATATTGTTGGACACGATCGTATCAACTAAAATATTTTGAGTTTTCGGTTACACCGGAAATGATGCCAACTTTTATATTTCAAATGGAACACCCTGTATTTTATCGCATTTTTGAAATCTTCATTAAATTTTTGATCGATTTTGTTACATTCCCATTACCTAACATGTGTCAGTTTTGAGATATTATTTTTTTTTACTAAAAAATGGCAGCGGTTACTTTCAATTACCTATAAATTATCCCCTGTGAGCGTTGGAAAAAAGTTGTCCGGCAAAATTGTTGTGAAGGTAACTTATTATCGACACATCGGTAGAATTCTTCTAAAAGTTATACAGGGTGTTCAAATTAGAAGATCAAGGTTGAGTTCGAGAAAAGGTCTAAAAGTCGATTTTTTCAAATGGCAACTCTAACATATGAATTCATTTTTCAATTCTATGGACAATTTTAGATCAACTTTATGTACAATGTCCTATACCTAAAATGTACTTGTACCTACTTAAATCGATTTTTAAACATCACAGTAGAAATTGCAAACATTGCCAAATCTAAATTGCCTTTGAAAACAACTGAACAATTTGGAATGAACAGAACATTATTAAAAAAACTTCATTATAATGAATTTAGTATTTATAAAATTATAAGCCTACAGTAAAACACAATTGTATAGTAAGTTAAAAGAAAACTGCTTTATTCAATTTCAAAACTGTTCAAAACCGTTACCGTTTTTTGCTAAACATACTTCAATTCATTTTAACATATTATTGTTGGTGGCGTCCCTGACTGAGTTAGCACATAACTCATTGAAAGCAGCTCGAACTCTTTCATGTTCTCCTTACCAATTATTGGGTCCTCATAAACTACGTCTTTAATAGCTCCCCAAATGAAAAAATCGTTTGGCCTCAAGTCATGCGAACGCGGTGGATATTTGTATGACCCATTAAGCGCAAGCCACAGATCGTCGAAAATCTCATTAAGCAAGCCTCTTACTGCAACAGTTATGTGCGCTGGAGCACCGTTCATTTGAAACCACCCAATTATTGAGGACCCAATAACTGATAAGGAGAATGTGAAAGATAGAGTTCGAACTGCTTTCAATGGGTTATGTGCTAACTCTATCAGCTACGCCACCAACAATAATATATTAAAAATAATTGAAGCATGTTTAGCGGAAAACGACAAAGTTTTTGAACAGTTACTGAAATAGAATTAAGCAGTTTTTTTTTTATTTTCGATTTTGTTTTATTTTTAATATTGTTTTATTGTAGACTTATAATTTTATAAATACTAACTTAATTATAAAGAAAAATGACCTCTAAACACGTGGTTAATAAAGGTCCGTTATTCCAAATTGTCAGTTGTTTTCAAACGCAATCTAGATTTCTCAATATTAATTTCTACTGTGATGATTAAAAATCGATTTCAGTAGGTTCCAGTACATTTTAGGTAGGGCATTGTACACAAAGTTGATCTAAAATTTTCCATAGAATTGAGAAATATATTCATATGTTAGGGTTGCCATTTGAAAAAATCGACTTAAAAAATTAAAACCAAAAAGTCTTCTGGGTTTGTTCTAATAAAACGTAAAATTACCTAAAAACCCATAGTTAAGATAACTAACCAACGCAGGCTTAAATATGTGCCAACGTTTGGAAAGCTGCGGAGGTGGTGATGATTCCCAAGCCAGGAAACCACCAAACGAAGCATCCTCGTACAGGCCAATTTCTTTACTGCCCACATTGTCAAAACTGTCGAAACGATCATAGATAAAAGAAACATTATACCCGCCCATCAGCTTGGATTCTGAAACAAACATTCGACAATCGATGAAGTGCGCAGAATAACACTGATAATAGAACGAACATTAGAAGGAAAAAAGGTATGCTCCTCTATATTCCTGGATGATGCAAAAACTCTAAAAGCTGGAACGGGTACTGCCCTTCAAGTATCTCCAACAATTAAAATCATACCTTTCTAACAGATACTTCCGTACAAAATCATCAATCTTGGAAAACTAAAAGTTACTAAAAGTTTGTGATGTAGGGTTTTCATAACGACAACAAAAGCGGTTTCGTTATAAGTTTATAACGAACACAAAGTACAAATAAACATTTAAGGTATGAAAAGAAAACATACAATTTTTAGTTTAGTTTTCTTTATTCTGAGAACTGTGTGTGATGATGACAAACTTTAGAAACAGTGCGACTATTCAAAATATCAGGACGGTTATACGAAAGCACCATGTGTATTAACCCAGCCCTGCATTGTGCTTGACACGGTGTTGGCATAGGTTGTTGGTCGTTACATGGCTGCGAAAAAATAAATGTATATACCACATGTATATACTTTTAGCGCCCTCCGCTAGGCAAACGGAATGTACTACAACTAAAAATGTTCATATCCTTTGAATCCGGCATTTTTTAAATTTTTTACAAAAGAAATATTAGAAAACAACATCTGACAGAATTATTAGCAAAACTCTAATATTATTTATTTTTAATATTTCCCCTGTTTTACACAAATGTGATAGAGATGAACCTATCAGGACCAGGGGTTTTATTGGGATTTTATAAGCGCAAAATAACTTGGCACAAGCTTACTTGTCTGCTGTGAAGCAAATAATATTTTTACTTTATCATACGCAGTATAATAAAATATAGTAATCGCGCCGAAAAAAAAAATTTATTTTAGTGGAAATAGGTGTTTTTGGGTCACCTAAACGTTTTTGACCAAGGTACAAAAAAATGTGTGTGTGTGTGTGTGTGTGTGTGTGTGTGTGTGTGTGTGTGTGTGTGTGTGTGTGTGTGTGTGTGTGTGTGTGTGTGTGTGTGTGTGTGTGTGTGTGTGTGTGTGTGTGTGTGTGTGTGTGTGTGTGTGCGTGCGTGCGTGCGTGCGTGCGTGCGTGCGTGCGTGCGTGCGTGCGTGCGTGCGTGCGTGCGTGCGTGCGTGCGTGCGTGCGTGCGTGCGTGCGTGCGTGCGTGCGTGCGTGCGTGTTTGCGTGCGTGCGTGCGTGCGTGCGTGCGTGCGTGCGTGCGTGCGTGCGTGCGTGCGTGCGTGCGTGCGTGCGTGCGTGCGTGCGTGCGTGCGTGCGTGCGTGCGTGCGTGCGTGCGTGCGTGCGTGCGTGAGTGCGTGTACCCGCTTTTTGTGGAGACGATTCCGGAGAAACTACTAAAGGTATCGGGACGAAACTTCATATTTAGAAGTTTCATGACTAAACCCGCTTTTTGTGGAGACGATTCCGGAGAAACTACTAAAGGTATCGGGACGAAACTTCATATTTAGAAGTTTCATGACTAAACTTAGACCTGAAAAGGTTTTGGTTCAAACGGGTCCAAAGGAAGTGGCTATTTACTCTTAGCATTATTCAACGATTTTGCAATTGAGCCGCCATTTCTGTACTTATGTCAAAATAAATAAATCATAAATTAAAGTAGAGGAGATTTTGTATAAGTTATGTTTATAACATTTTTTGGTAAAATTAATAGTTTAGCTGCAGGAGCAAATTTTATTTGATCGAAATCGTGTCTGCATTAATAGCAGGTAGCCAGGATATTTTGAAACTTTTTACACTATTCAGAACGTCAGCGGTTGCAAACCGTCAATTCAACACACACATGCATGGACAATGCGATGAGGAGGAGAAACACGCGCGCACGTACAGTGCAACAAGATTAAAGCATCTTGGTGTCAATGTGTATTTCGATTGCGGATAGCAATGTTCGCATGTTTTCGCAAATAAATACAAGAAAGATTATAAGACGGTATGGTAACATTAAAACTTATTTGGAATATTGACCATAGTTCTTTATGAACTTTTGTTGTTAGCACGAAGACGGGATAAAACCCGAAAATATAGTATGCTAGAAGCCAATATAATATATTAATCATCAGAACCAATAATCTTTTTACTTTATGAAAAGGGGGTTTAGTCTTAGCATTTTTGAAATATTTTGCAAATAAGCCGCTATTTCTGGAATTTCGTCGAAATAGTTAAATAATAAATTAATGTACAGGAAATTCTGAATAATTATGACTATGAAATTTTATAGTAAAATAAATATTTTAGCGGCATGAGCAAATTCTATTTCATCGGGATCACTCGTACTGCATTAAAACACTAACAATGCTGATGTTTTGACATTACATACTGTAAATATAATCAAAATATCTGTCTAGTTGTAGTAGTTTTATTTTAACGCAGACGTAGCCGATCTCGATCAAATAGAATCTCATGCAGCTAAACTATTAATACATGGTATGATAAAGTCATGTGCCTGGCCACATCAGATTTTTACTTTATCGTACGCAGTATGATGAAGTATTGTAATCGTGCCGAAAATTGAGATTTTAGCGGAAATAGGTCTTTATGGGTCCCCTGAACATTTTTGACCAAGGTACAAAAAAATGTCTGTGTGGGTGTGTATGGCTGTGTGTAAACGATTTTTATGGTGACGATTCCGAAGAAACTACTAAAGGTATCGGGACGAAAGTTCATATTTAGAAGTTTCATGACCTAACTTAGAGCTGAAAAGCTTTTGGTTCAAAAGGGTCCAAATGAAGTGGTAGTTTATTCTAAGCCTTTTTCAAGGATTTTGCAAATGAGCCGCCATTTTTGTGATTTCGTCAAAATAGTTAAATAATAAATTAAAGTAGAGGAAATTCTGAATAATTTATTTCTACGATACTTTTTGGTAAAATTAATAGTTTAGCCGCTGCATGAGCAAATTCTATTTGATCGAGATCGGTCGTGTCTGCATTAATATGAAACTAGTAACCGAGGATTTGACAAATGTTATGACAGATATGACGGATGTTTTGACGGGATTTTGACGGATGTTTTGACAATGCCTACTGTAAAAAAATATTCGCAAGATCAGCCTGGGGACGAGCACGAAGACAATGCGGATACAGGACCTCTGCAACTAGATGCTGAGCTGGACGTCAGCGATGGAGATGACGGTGATCCTGATCAACGAAGGAGACGGCGAAGGCGGTAGCGGTAGCTGCGTGTGCGTGCTGATTTTATTCAATAATTTTTAGATCAAAACGTTTTACGTTCCTTTAAATATTTTTGTAAAGCATTTTTCATCATTTAGAAAATAAACTGCTTCCGGGTTATGCCGTGTGTCAAGATTTGTTAATGCTGACGTTTCGCGAACCATGTTGCTCGCTTCTTCAAAGCTAATTGAATACTGAAGACCTACCAAGACAATCCCCCTTATATACCTGAATTTACACCTCACTGCGCACATCTGCCGACCCGCTCCCATGTGCTTTTTCCACCTGACCGCGTTAGGATCGATTTCCAGACCCTGCTAACGCGGTCAGGTGGAAAAGCACATGGGAGCGGTTCGGCAGATGTGCGCAGTGAGGTGTAAATTCAGGTATATAAGGGGGATTGTCTTGGTAGGTCTTCAGTATTCAATTAGCTTTGAAGAAGCGAGCAACATGGTTCGCGAAACGTCAGCATTAACAAATCTTGACACACGGCATAACCCGGAAGCAGTTTATTTTCTAAATGATTCTGGGCGTGAAAGCCTACGTACTCATTTCTAATCATTTTATCGTCCTTTGGTTTTAAAAATTTACCCGCCAAGCTGTTCACTCACAAATATGAATTCATAACTAATAATATCGTCCACTACTGTAGATATATTGACGACATATTTTTGATCTTCCGGGGAAATGATGCTCAACTTATAGCTCTTCATAATATTTTAAATAATCTGAGTAAGCATGAATTTACAATAGAAAAAGAATCTAACTATACAATACAATTCCTTGATTTAAATATTAAAAAAGATTTAAAAACAAACCGATTAATGTTCGATATTTACCGCAAACCTACACAAACTGATGTAGTAATTCCTAAAACATCATATAAATCAGATAATAACAAACACGCAGCCTTCCGCTACCTGTTTCATAGAGCCATCACTGTCCGTCTAGGAACCGAACAAATCAAAAAAGAAATAAATACCATTCTCCAAATAGGAATGAATAATGGGTATAGTGTAAGAGAGTTACAGGCGATCTTTGACAGTGTGCATTCAGGAGTTGTTACAAGAAATATATGCCCCCTCCATAATAAAGACAACAGATTTGTTTCTCTCATATACCAAGGTAATTTGTCATACAAAATTAAATCTTTCGTCACAAAATTTAACATCACTACAGTTTTCAGTTTTCTTTTAAAGTTAATGTCTATTTTTACATTTTAGCTAAACCTATCATATCAGTGAAAGATAGTTTTGCTTTGTTATTTAGCCACGAAAACGTATTTAGTGATGATTTGTGCGAGGAAATTATATCAAGCAAGTCTCATTTTTAAGATTTTGATAACCATGCACAATTCTGTTAATCGTATTTTATATAATTTAACAGCAAGTTAACAGCCAGTTACGTTAGCCCATATTTTATCAAAACCCTGAAAAATAAAGTAAATCTACAAATTGGTATATACTTTCGATTTAGTGCCCTGAACAATATACTTAAAGTCCACCAAATCCTATGTCTGCATCATTGGTTTTTGGGGTTAAATAACGGCGTAACTACCCACCATGTCTGGTATCGTTCATAAACATTCCAAATTTCAAAATGATAAATTAGAACATTATAATTAAGACGGATTTTTACTCAAAAATTACCACATTCTTTAGATTTTTTTTATTAATGACACTATGCATTGATTACAAATTAAGTAGGTAAACCTATTCACTATTACTTCGGGTATATCCTGAAAAAAAAATTATTTCGTGGAGAATTACGCCCGCAAAACCTTGGCCATAATGTTGCGTGGAGATCCACGATCTCTGGTGGCATGATTACTTCACTCATGGTGGTCTGAAATAAAAATGTCGAATGTCGTTGTGTTTTATACATAAGTAGTAATCGCTTGATGAACAAATTTGAGGAAACAGTGACTTGTCAAACTCAAATTGTCGATTTAGTTAACAAAATTGACAATGTATTTTGCTATTATATAAAAATACATAACAGTGAGTTTCTGGTGCATCAAGTGATAAAGCAATATTTGTCGAGCATGATCGGACCAATAGTTTTTGAAATATCATACGCGCCAGTTGCGAAAGACACTCGAGAAAGTTTCAAGTCCAGTTCCCGGAGGCATACCGAGTACTTATAGCTTTTTCTGCTTATTTGCTATACCAGGGTCAGACAGTATTCCTTCCTCTGCGTGGTGGAATTCGTACGAGAAATTTGCTCGTTTCTGCGCCTTGTCCGAGCCTCTTTTGGTATCTCGAGTGCGCAACTCCACGGTCTCGCCAGACGCTGTTTGTTGCACAGATTTACACATACACACAAATACTCACGATATTATTAGAGAGTTTTCAAATAGAAAGGCTCGAAGGGTTAAAATGTTATAACTCTTCAGACTTTTAAACAGCATGGGTTTATCTTAATTAAACTTGTTGAGTTAGTTGTAAAAATACAATTATAAATATCAAAACCGAGACGCATTTATTTATTTATGCTTAAGGACATAACTTGTTTAATGTTTAGGGGTTTATTCTTTTTTTATTTGTATTTAAATCAAAATAGTAACTATTAAATCGTGATTCGGCGAGATATGCCTCCATTTTACATAAAAGGAATTATACAGGGTCCTGCAACTAAGCTCCCGTCTTCTGTAGCTCACTTACTAATTAAGCTAAGAGTTTGTCATTTTGCAGGCTTACCCTGTACTTCAAGGTACAATTCAAGAAATTATTTTTTATTATACAAGGTGTTCCAAAAATGTGCAACGCCATGGTAATATATTTTTTTAAATTGCATGCTATACATTTTTCTACACATTTGGAAGCCTTTTATGGTTGCCTACATATCACCAAAATTTTATTGAAATCGGTTGAGTGACCGCAGCGGAAAAAAATAAAAACCACAAAATGCTCCTCGTTAATAAAATTTTGCGACGTGCTTATTAAGTTAGATGTAATAGTCTCGTTAACCAAGTGACATTGATTCAAATTATACAGGGTGACCAAAATCGAGTGTCAAACTTGTCAAACTTCAAAGCCCGCTATTGTTCTTATTTTAAATTGGAACCCATAATTTTTTTAGGTGAAACGATGCGGAATTAAAGAATAAATATTGTTTCTGAATACAACCCCATCACAATTCCCAATATTTTAAAAGTTGTTCGCCAAAAACTCATTTTTCAAAGTTTCCAACGGCAATTTTAGGTAATAAATATCGTACGTGGCGTTGAAAAACAATTTATTACATAAAATATAACGCAGAGAGGTATTTTAGATTTTACTGTACTTAATTAAGTAGCTATTCAATTGCTAAATTTACTGCAAAATTTACCTATAGCCACATTTCCGTTCTTACCGCTATAGGTAAATTATGCAGTAATTTAGCATTTGATTAACTACTTAATTAAGTACACTCAAATCTAAAATACGTCTATTATTTTTTATGAAATAAATTGTTTTTCAAAGCCACGTACGATATTTATTATCTAAAATTGCCGTTGGAAACGTTGAAAAATGAGTTTTTGGTGAATAACTTTTAAAATATTGGGAATTGTGATGCGGTTGTATTCAGAAACAATATTTATTTTTTAATTCTGCATCATTTCACATAAAAAAATTATGGGTTCCAATTTAAAATAAGAACAATAACACGCTTTGAAGTTTGACAAGTTTGACAATCGATTTTGGTCACCCTGTATAATTTAGATCAATGTCACTTGGTTAACGAGACTATTACATCTAACTTAATAAGCTCGTCGCAAAATTTTCTTAACGAGGTGCATTTTGTGGTTTTTATTGATTTTTAAAGCCTACGATGCAAAATAATTTTTTTTTGGTTTTTATTTTTTTCCGCTGCGGTCACTCAACCGATTTCAATAAAATTTTGGTGATGTGTAGGCAACCATAAAAGGCTTCCAAATGTGTAGAAAAATATATAGCATGCAATTTAAAAAAATATATTACCATGGCGTTGCACATTTTTGGAACACCCTGTATAATAAAAAATAATTTCCTGAATGGTACCTTGAAGTACAGAGTAAGCTTGCAAAATGTCAAACTCTTAGCTTAATGAGTAAGTGAGCTACAGAAGACGGGAGCTTAGTTGCAGGACCCTGTATAAATGAAACTTCTTTGCTGATGATTAATATTTATTAGTTTTTAGCTCATCATGATTTCGGGTATCATCCCGGTACTACAAAAATATGGAAAAAATCAGTACAAGTATAAAAATGTTTTCTTACAAGTAAAACGTTCCGTCAATTTAACTAATTGGAACACATGATAAAACTTAACATCAGGACAGGTAGTTTTGCAATATAGGTGCACTTTTACAGATTTATATGGGGAAAAACAGTAAAAAGTCAATAAAATTGCGTAATAATAATTATACAAAATTTCAACAAGCGGGCAATTTTACCTTCGTGTTTGGTCACGAGCGCTCGGTGTGGTTTATTTCTTTGAAATATCGTGAACAATACACATATGTGAGAGTTACACTGCTTAACAATAATAATAATAATCATCTTTATTCATTAAACGATAATATAGTGTATGGAATATGTCAAAATAATAATCCTACTCCAACTCCTCTTAGATGCCTACAGCCGAACCGGGTCGAGCAGCTATTCTTCCACCGAGTAGTACACTTTTTTTCATCAATGCACTTTTTATAGTTGATCTAAATTGTTGAAATGAATTCTTTAATTTATTGAACTCCAACAATTTAGTAGTAACACTTAATCAAGCCTAATTGCCAAAAACTGGGGACTATTGTCATAAGTTATAGTTCTGTGTGGGGGGGGGACCTCTAGAACATTAGAATTTCTAGTATCGTACTCGTGGTTAAAATCAATAATATGGAAAGATTATATCAGTCGAGGTAAAATTACGATAATGACGAACATTACAGTTATACGTATAGTCTATTTCAATTCAATTCAATATATCCATGCTGTTTCAAAATGGTTAGCGCAGGTTAACATAATATAGGTACATACTTAAATACAATAAAATACTTCATGCAATCACTATGCTGATTGATCAGTCTCCACGACTACGCACGCAATTAAAAAATAAAATAATACCAAACAAACACTACACTGAACAGTCTAAAAACTCGTCGATGCTGTAGTATGTGTTCGCGGTGAGCAAGCGCTTTGCACTATGTTTGGAGAGTTTTAAAGGTAACTAACTCTCCTATGTCTCGATCCAATTTGTTGAAAAAGTGCATGCCATAGTATCTCACTCGCGTTTCTCCAATCTCCCGTATACTGTGCGAATGTCGCCCATTCCTCTGGTTTCATAAACGTGAATGTCGCCGTTTTGTGCTAGCTGATGTGGGTTGCTCCTCGCACAAATTAAACAATCGTAATGTACAACGACGGGACAGTCATTATGCTGTTGGTCTTATATACAAGCCTGCAGTCAGATCGATACGGCAGATCAGCAATCACTCGTAGCGTTCGTCTCTGAATTGCGAAGAATCTCGAAAACACCGACGAATGTCCAGATCAGTATCCCGTACTTAAATTGCGACTGGCAGAATGGAAAGTATGTGCTTTCAGTACTGGCGCCGAAACAATGGCGCGAAGACTTCGAAGCAACCATATGTTCGAGTTTGTTTTCCTCGCCAATTCGTCTCCATGATCGTGCCAGTCAAGTTTGTTGTTAATTTGAAAGTCAAGGAGTTTCACTGATTGCTTCAATCCGTCGAAGTTCTCCCGTTGACGGAAAGTCAAAATCATGTTTGCGGCACTTTGAAAGATGTCCACAGGATGGCGCTACTGGGCAGAATTGGGAGGCTTTCTAAGCTGGGCGCACACATATCAGTCATGTTGGAACAAAACATGTTTAGACGAAAACATTTTCGTGTAAACGTGTTTTATGTACATATTACCATAGTTTTTCTTTTTGTTTAGTCACGTCAGACACGGTTAGTCGCAATAAGGCGTTTTGACGTGTTTTGTGGCATTTGTTTAGTGCAATGAATTTTATGCACCAATTTATGGGCCAACATAAAGGTATGAGTGGCGGTTTTGAAGAAACGTCATTAAAATGTATGAGCATCCATGAGCAAGAAGACCTAGATCTCATCGTAGAAACTCCGCCGTCACCCTCTACGCCCTCGAAGATATAAGACCGATATATCGCTTTTAAATGAATTGTTGGATGAATAATAATAATAAAGTTTATTTAGCAGAACCGCTATTAATAACAAATAAAAAATCTGATGTGGCCAGGCACATGACTTTATCATACAATATATAAAATTAATAGTTTAGCTGCATGAGAATCTATTTTATTGAGATAAATCGTAGGTATTGTCAAAGCATCAGCACTTGACACTACCTACACTACGTCATTAGAATAATAGTTATTTATGTCACAAGTGCCGAAAGTACGGAATAGCGCGGCGACCGGTGATGCGGCGCGTCACCGAAGGCGAAGCGTCGCCGTCGCATGTGAGCCAGTCGCGCTATGTAGTTTTCGGCAGGAGTGACATCAACGTTTTTTGTGTTGGTTTTTGAGAAATACGTACTTACAAAAAATTAAAAATGGTTATATTTCTGGATAGGAAATGTTAGGTTGATACCACTTCTACGAAACGTCAAGTTTAAAAAGCTAAATCAATTTCTGACAGATTTATATTCGTTCATGACACTGTAGATGTCACATCCGTACCAACATACTAAAACGTAACTATACTCATCGCTATACTTTATTTACAATTTTCTCAATTATCGTTTTTACAATTAGATAACAACGGGTTGATATTTCTTATCAACAAACAATCAAATTGGCGATCTTATTTTATTTGAATTTTGTATTTTCTACTTTGCCGCAGTAGAGCGGCAACGTTCCATAGCGGTTCTCCAACCTCTGATGAAATCAGCTGTTTTCGAGTGTGACAGCCATAGATATTTCTGTGGTGACAGCACAAAAAAATATTTGTCAAATCCAGGCTACTTTGAAGTTTCATTATGTAACTATTTTGTCGAAATTACAGAAATGGCGGCTCATTTGCAAAATCTTTCAAAAAGGCTTAGAATAAACTACCAGTTCCTTTGGACCCCATTCAACCAAAAGCTTTTCAGCTCTAAGTTTGGTAACAAAACTTCTAAATATGAACTTTCGTTCCGATACCTTTAGTAGTTTCTCCGGAATCGTCGCCACAAAAATCGTTTACACACAGACATCGCGGCGCGCGCGCGCACGCACCCACACACGCACCCACACACACACACACACACACCCACACACACACACACACACACCCAAACACCCACACACCCACACACCCACACCCCCACACCCACACCCCCACACCCACACCCACACCCACACCCGCCCGCACGCACGCACGCTCACACTCGCACACGCTCACACTCGCACACGCTCACACTCGCACACACTCACACTCGCACGCACACACACAGTCACACACTCACACTCACTCACTCTCACACTCACACTCACTCACTCTCACACACACACTACACACTCACTCACACACTACACACTCACTCACACACTACACACTCACTCACACACACTACACACTCTCACACACACACTACACACTCTCACACACACTACACACTCTCACACACACTACACACTCTCACACACACTACACACTCTCACACACTCTCACACACACTACACACTCTCACACACACTCACACACACTACACACACTACACACTCTCACACACTCTCACACACTCTCACACACTCGCACACACTCGCACACACTCGCACACACTCGCACACACTCGCACACACTCGCACACACTCGCACACACTCGCACACACTCGCACACACTCGCACACACTCGCACACACTCGCACACACTCGCACACACGCGCACACACGCGCACACACACGCACACACGCGCCCACACGCGCCCACACGCGCCCACACGCGCCCACACGCGCACACTCGCGCGCACTCGCGCACACTCGCGCGCACTCGCGCACACTCGCGCGCACTCGCGCACGCACTCGCGCACGCACTCGCACGCACTCGCACGCACTCGCGCGCACTCGCGCACGCACTCACGCACTGACGCACTCACGCACTCACGCACGCACGCACGCACTGACGCACTCACGCACGCACGCACGCACGCACTCACTCACGCACTCACTCACTCACTCACTCACTCACTCACTCACTCACTCACTCACTCACTCACTCACTCACTCACTCACTCACATCACGCACTCACTCACTCACTCACTCACTCACTCACTCACTCACGCACTCACTCACTCACTCACTCACTCACTCACTCACTCACTCACTCACTCACTCACGCACGCACGCACGCACGCACGCACGCACGCACGCACGCACGCACGCGCGCACGCACGCACGCACGCACGCACGCACGCACGCACGCACGCACGCACGCACGCACGCACGCACGCACGCACGCACGCACATACTAAAACGTAACTATACTCATCGCTATACTTTATTTACAATTTTCTCAATTACGTTTTTACAATTAGATAACAACGGGTTGATATTTCTTATCAACAAACAATCAAATTGGCGATCTTATTTTATTTGAATTTTGTATTTTCTACTTTGCCGCAGTAGAGCGGCAACGTTCCATAGCGGTTCTCCAACCTCTGATGAAATCAGCTTGTTTTCGAGTGTGACAGCCATAGACATTTCTGTGGTGACAGCACAAAAAAATATTTGTCAAATCCAGGCTACTTTGAAGTTTCATATCAATGCAGATGCGACCGATCTCGATCAAATAGAATTTGCTCTTAAAGCTAAACTATTAATTTTACCAAAAAATATCATAGGCATAAATTATTCAAAATTTCCTCTACTTTAATTTATTATGTAACTATTTTGTCGAAATTACAGAAATGGCGGCTCATTTGCAAAATCTTTCAAAAGGCTTAGAATAAACTACCCAGTTCCTTTGGACCCCATTCAACCAAAAGCTTTTCAGCTCTAAGTTTGGTAACAAAATTTCTAAATATGAACTTTCGTTCCGATACCTTTAGTAGTTTCTCCGGAATCGTCGCCACAAAAATCGTTTACACACAGACATCGCGGCGCGCGCGCGCACGCACCCACACACGCACCCACACACACACACACACACCCACACACACACACACACACACCCAAACACCCACACACCCACACACCCACACACCCACACCCCACACCCACACCACCACACCCACACCCACACCCACACCCACACCCACACCCACACCCACACCCGCCCGCACGCACGCACGCTCACACTCGCACACGCTCACACTCGCACACGCTCACACTCGCACACACTCACACTCGCACGCACACACACAGTCACACACTCACACTCACTCACTCTCACACTCACACTCACTCACTCTCACACACACACTACACACTCACTCACACACTACACACTCACTCACACACTACACACTCACTCACACACACTACACACTCTCACACACACACTACACACTCTCACACACAC